>JANIPM010004977.1:0-22496 GCA_027478405.1 Erythroxylum cassinoides | reverse complement strand
AAACTCCTGGTCTTGACTACACTGACACCTTTAGTCCTGTTATCAAACCCACGACCATTCGCCTCATCCTTACTATTGCTCTATCTAAAAATTGGCCCATTCGTCAACTTGATGTTTATAATGCCTTTCTTAATGGGACTCTTGCAGAACCAGTCCTCATGACCCAACCCCCTGACTTTATTGATCCTCATCGACCTTCTCATGTATGCCATCTTCACAAAGCCCTTTATGGTCTTAAAAATATATCAAAAATGATGAATGTGAATTATTTTATTTAAAGGAATTTTAGAGTTAATATATGATATCAATTCAGTGAATTGAGCATAATTTAATAAGTTTTTTTACATTATAATAATAAAATTTATAATTATTATTTTTAAGTATGCTCAAATAAATATATAATAATTTATAAATTATATGTTTTTAATACAATATTTGATAAGTTAATAATAAAAATTCAATTTAACTGACATTTTATAAATTTAAACTTGGTACAAATTATCAATTTAGCGAATCATGTTATAGACGATCAATCACAATAATCAAATAACAGCGCGAAAAATAAAAGAACACTCAGATTTATATGGTTCATCAAAAATATGGTTACGTCTCCGGGTAGTTAGGGTTTTTTATTCAATGTGACTTGTTTTTGATAACACGATACACTAGGAGAATATAATACAAAAAATATAACGTAGGATCCGTGAATATGAGCCTAGTGTAAAGTCCAGAATATCTTATCAGGCTTCATATCTCAACAAATCAGAGACAATTTAATAATTTTTATATCATTTTAATAATAAAATATGGAATTACTATATATATATATATAGTAAATAACATTTTTAAATAAAATATTTGATAATTTCATCAAAATTTCGATTTAATTGAAATTGACAAACTCACTTTTCATCTATCATTTCTCAATCATGTAAAGGTACCTCTTATTAAATAATACCATTTTTCTGATATACATGTAACATTCAAACAATAATTACATTGTTCAATAAATTAAATACGATATTTTAGTACATAGCAAAGAAACCGGTGGGTAGACTCGTTGGATGTTCAATCATAAATTTTAAAATTAAATTTTTTAAAAATTAAATAATTAGTTTATTTAAAATTTTAAAATTAATTAATTTATGAAATTAATTAATCAATTTTTAACAATAAAATTTATTAAAATAAATCAAATTAAAAAATAAAATTTAATATAAACAATAAGCTAATTCAAGATTTTTATGATTAACCTATTTAACAGATTGATTTTTTTTAATTATTACATTTTACTACTACTTCTCAAAATCTCACATAATCAGCAAAATTTTTACTAAAATATTTTTTTACGATCTCATATCAGTCTCGTTTGTTTTTCGATTCAAGAAGGGAATAATACCTTTAGTCCACATTTTAATCAATTTTATTATTTAGATTAGTTAAAATCACATAAAAAATAACCTTTCTATTAATTAAGAATAAGGTTTTATTTGGCAAACAACGGATTACATTAACTAATGGTTGATTCACTGATAATTAATTATATCAGCTGATTTGACCAACAGATAATATTAGTTGTTTATCAAAAATGTTTAGTAAAATTAGTTGTTTAGTATTAGCTGTTGATATGTAAAATGATTTATAAGAACATTATTTAAAAAATTATTAAAGACGTAAATATTATATGTCTTAGTATTTCGTTAAATATTATATAATATTCTTATAATAATTTAAATTTTATATTATATTATTAATTTTAGTTTATAATTTTGATAAAAAACATAAAACTAGTAATAATGATAACATCAGTTGTTTCTTAAAAATGTTTAGTAAAATTAGCTAACCAGTATTAGTTATTTATGTGTAAAATAACTTATGAGATCATAACTTAAAAAATATCTTATTTTATTATAACTGGTAAGAAAAAGAGATATAAAATAACCATAGTTAATATATATGCGTATGTATATGTTTAGAAGTGAAAATATCAAGATATGTTTAAATTTTAATATACTATTATTTAAATTTAACATGTGCAAAATATTATTACCGATTAATCTTGTAAAATTAGTTTTTTATTTAAAAAATCAATATAATTTAAGTAAACATACGTTTAACTTATTCTAAATTTAGTTTATATTTATTCAAAAAATACTTTTAAAGTGTATTTGAATTCGTTATAAATTTATAATTTATCTTTTTAATTTTAGTGTCCAAATTTAGTAAAATTGTGGATATCTTGTTTTTATTTTATATTATCATCCGCTTATTCTTATGTATATAAATAAATAAATAAATATTATGTTATTTTAAATATATAAAATTTAATTTTTTACTAATAAATTTTCTATTTGAAAAATGTTGTTGTTCCAGCTTTCTCTAAGGGGGAAAAAAAACTTGTGAAGGAGAATAGAACGTGAGTTACTGATGATTTATACAAAGCTCTTACATAACTACAACACTCGTTAAATTCCAAGGGTACCATTGTATTTTCATTCTTAAATGTTGGCTGTTGGAGCAAAACGCTCTAACATACCAGCTTTTCTATTTTCAGCTTATTGTTTTAAATCAGCTAGTTAATCAGCCAAATTACCAAATAACTTCAATAGCTTTTTAATATAGCCAACCATCTAATTTATGTAAATCAGCTAAAAAACAACTAATAGGTTGTTTATCAAAGAAGCCCTAAGACAAGACAAGGTAATTATGAACTTCCTAATTAATAGAATATGTGAGTATTAAGTACTAAAAAATTAAAAAGTTTTAAAATTAATAACTAAAACATCATTTAATAATTTATTTAAAATTACGTAATTAATGAATTATTATATATAAAAATATAATTATTCTTAAAAAGAGGTATTTAGAATATTTAAGTACAAATCTATTAAAATTGTATCAATAAATTATAGCTAATTTAATTAAAAATAAACTTTAATTTAAAAATTAAACTCAGAAACTCAAGACTATACTCAATCTCGAGTTTTATACAACATTTAAGCTTTGGTTGTTAAAGAATACGTTTAATTTATAAATGCACGAAATTAGAATAACGTGATAGATAAAATATTATAATAATGAAATACAATAATTATTATTTTTAAGTATTCACAGATAAATATATAATAATTTATAAATTATGTGTTTTGAATACAATATTTGATAAGTTAATAACAAAAATCAATTTAACTGACATTTATAAATTTAAAATTGATACGTGATATTAATTTAGTGAATCAGATACAATTTAATAATTTTATATTGTTTTTAATTAAAAAATATGGAATTACTATATATATAAAATATTTGTAAATAACATTTTAAAATAAAATATTTGATAATTTCATCAAAATTTCGATTTAAGTGAAATTGACAAACTTCTATTAAATAATATTATCTTTCTAATATCACAGGTAACATGCAAACAATAATTACATTATTTAATAAATTAAATGCTACATCTTAGTACATAAGTAAAGAAACCGGTAGGTAGAGTCATCTGATGTTCGCATCTGATCAGTCGAATTAAATTAAAATCTTAGAAAAACATGCATGGCATTGAAATTTTTATATGGTTAGACAACTACCTCAATTAAAACTATGCCATTGTCGGTCCACGACCCTCTCTTCTTCCTCTGCCTACTTTTGTATGTTACGATCATATACAAAAACTATAAAAGAAAATAATACACGATAATATGTAAAATGGAAATAATTATCAAATTTTATTTTATTTAATAATTAAATTAAATTATTAAATCGATATTGTCAGACATGTACGACCCACAGCGTGCGACACGTGTCTCTTATTATTTCGTGCAAATGGATAAAGCTAACATGGGTACGGCTCTCTCACTTGTCGGATATACTTAATAGTTAATTGTTTATTGGTGCTTGTCTCCTTATCGTACTTCATAATTCTAACAACCTTTTTCCCCACGTTGTGGGGTACACGTGTATCTTTTTATTTCTAGCACATTGATAAGCTAACATTGGTAGGTTGGAGCAGCCTATGTGTTCCAACCTATTTATATACATTTTTCTAAATTTATATAAAAATTTAATAAAAAAATTGAAATTAATGAATCGAAACAGAGAATCTAATTTTACATGGGTCAGAAAAAGATCCTAAACTACATCATAATTTATATAAATGCTCTATTCAGCAATGAATTGATTCTATTAGCTAATAGTTGATTTTGTCAGTTGATTTGATAAGCAGATTGTATTAACTATTTGTTAGAGATGTTTGATAAAATTAATTATATACTAGTAATTTTTTATGTGTAAAATAACTTATAAGAACATAATTGTAAAAACATTTTGTAATGTCCTTTATGATGCCCTTCAAAGCTAATAATGAATTCTTTATTTAACTTATAAGAAAACTTATATTTACTTTAATGATTAAAAATTAATATTATTTATTTATTTATTTTAATAAAATATAATTCATAATTTATAAATAAATATTATATAAGAGATTAACATAAATTTATTTAATTATTTTATTTTCAAAAAATTATTTTTAATTTTATTTGATTTATAACTATGGTCAATAATAAGAATTAATTGCATTTATAAAAATAATTTACTTTTAAATTTATTTGGTTTATAACTATTGTCAATAATAAAAATATAATTGCATTTCTATTAATATTAAATTATTTTTATATTTTTATTTTAAAAATAAAAACTAAAAATTAAATTAAAAATAGAAGTTCACTAATATCTCTTACCAAAAGTCCCAAACGAACAAGAATTAGATAAAAATTTGCACAAATAACGTAAAATACAAGAATAATAAAATAAAAAGATACGAGTCATTCTCTCAACTGTAAAACCTTACCATTATGTATATATGTGTTCATTATAACAAAAGGTAAGACTGTCAGCCAACTCTAAACGCTACATTCAATAAACTTGTTAAAAATTAGTTGGTTATATTAAATCAGTCAATCCAACTAGCTCTTAACTAAATAAATAAAGAACTTTTTAATATAATTCAAACATCTCATTTGAGTCAAACAGCTAATAAACAACTGAAAAGTTCTTCACCAAATACAGCCAAAATAAGGTTAGGATAGGTTTATTCAGAAGGGAGGATTACAAAGGCAATATGTGTCTCCCTTGTGGGATTTACATTGAATTTTATAGGTGCTCTCTTCATTACTGCGTACTTCATAATTCTAACAACCTTTTAAAGTCTTTCTTATTCATGCGCTCCGCTGCGCAATGTCAAAACTCAAATGTCAATTTGCTTCATTTTCATACTCAATTCCAACAAAGACATGCCGTGCTAATCTCCTCATCTTCATGTTAGAGATTTATAAGCAGAATAATGAAGTAAATATCTATTAAAATCGAATGAATAAATTGTAATTAATTTAATTAAACATAAACTTGAATTTAAAAACCTAAGCTTGTCGACTCAAAACTATATTCTATCTCTAATTTTATACAACATTTTAATTTAAAAAAGATGTAGTTTAGTTAAATCTGATATATATAAGTGTTTAGAATTTTTATCTTAAGCAATATATTAGGTCGACAACATTAACAAAAATACTAACATAGAGTTAGAATTAAAAAAAAAAATCAGTTTCAATATTTAATTAACACTTTTTAAATTCTGATTATAATTACAAAATTATTAATTTTTGTTTTTTAATTAACCAGTTTATAAATGCACGAATTTATAATAAAGAGAAAGATAAAATAGTGATTTTTTTATATTCATAATTTGAAACATTTGGATATAATTTATAAACTATTATTTATAAAATTATAACCATTTTATAAAAAAAGGTAGTTATATTATTGAAGTAAATATATATTAAAATTATATTATTAATTTGTAATGAATTTAAATAAAAAGTAAGCTTGAATTAAAAAACTTAAAGACATAAAAGTATATTCAATCTTGAGTTTTAAAACACCGTTTGATTTGATTAGTCAAAGCAAGCTTTGGTTGTTAGGGACTGTATACAATATATATATATAACCATTCTTTTGAAATCCGAACCAGACCGATCGGTTCAACCGTCCAATCATAATAAAGGCTTTTGTTTTAACAAATTCTGAAAAAATTCCAGCCGTCCAAATCCAATCTTCACCGATCAAAATAAAGAACAATGAGTACGGAATATGCTCATCAAAATTCAGCCCGATCAGACACAGAATGGTAGACCAAAATTAAAATATGATGAAGCTCGTCAGTTCTGGAAACACCTTAAGACTAGTTCAATTTTGGATTCAAAAACTCAACCTCTAGACCTTGAAACCAAATCTCCACCGTTCAGAATGGAGAACAATATGTCTAGAAACTGTAAATCGAAAATGAGACTGATCCAACGGTGAACGACTTTCAATTGCCGGAAATGTAAAACGGGTTGGATGAAAAAATATGTCCTTTTGTGAAGGTTTAAGGAAGAGCAAAATCTCTCTCTACTCTCACTCTTGGCAACTGTTGAAATTTTTTTTTGGTTTTAATGACAATACAAAAATTAACCCTAATGGGTTAAAAAGAAAATAAACTTTAACAAATTAATGGGTTTTACCGCATAGGAGGAAACCTAAACCTAACAAAATCAACACAATATGTTAATTGAAGTAGTCCCACCCAACATTTACTCAACGGACATAATTCAACATTATAAGAATGTTATTTAGGGAAAAAGAAATTCACCTCAAACGAAACATGTAATTTGAATTGCGGAAAGGACAACATATGAAGCGGGGAGGTACATAGATATACTAGGATAGATAAAGATATGATCGATCAAATTGACACTTCTGTAATTTCTGAAATCGAGTCGCATAAGACGAGACTGTGGTACATAAGTAACCCGTTTTATTATATTACTTGTTTAATAAAGAGTTCTTATTTAATATAACCATGAACTCTGAACACAACAATCACACAAACCCCCCGTCTTCATGTTGGTTTTTCATGTGTGGCTATTATCGGTTTTTCAACTGAATTGTTTCTGAAGATAGCTAATAACATTCTTGTCTACTTGGAATGCCTCAACAAGAATGTCAGCGCTAATGGGTGGCTTTGATCCAAAGACAGCATTTGCAATGTCGTCAAAGTTGATGACACCAGGGCTTTGACTGCTCAAACCGGCGAATGCAAACGCATTACCTTCTCCCAAATTAAGTTGGAAGTGAATTTGTCCGATCGGGAACACAAATACATCTCCAGCACGTAGAATTTTGGTGAAAAAGGTACTGTCACTCTGGTTAAATGTCACAAACCCAACAAAGAGAGTGCCTTCCACAACTACAAGGATCTCAGTGCCACGAGGGTGAATGTGAGGTGGGTTTACGCCAAATGGTGCAAAGTCAAGACGAGCAAATGAAATTCCAAGAGTGTTGAGTCCAGCAAGTTGATCGACAAACACTGGAGTCACAGCAGAACCTTGTGGGGTTGCAGCAGTGTTTCCAGGTTTGTTGAGGCCTGTAAAGAAGAAATCATCTGCTTTTACTTCCTTTGGATCTTTGCAGAACTTCCCGTTCACAAACACTGCAAATGTGAGAAGAATAATTTGTTAAATCAAGTAGTGTAGATGACCAAAACCATGTTTTTCACTTGCAGAAAAACGAGTGGCTAAAACATAGAGAATTTAAGTATCAAGCAAAGTTTTAATAAACTATTTGTATCAATTTTAATCTCACATACCACCATCGGCTGGGTTCTTGATGGCTACGCAGAAGTCCTGAAGAGGACTAGGATCATAGGCAGAGGCAACTAGTGAAGAAGTTAAAGCCAAGAGAGTGAGAAGAAGAAGGTAGCGAATCTTTTCCATGGTTTACAAGACCAAACTAGCTGTAGCTCTTAGTATACGGCTTTTGGTGCTCTGCCGAGGGATGAGTAGTGGCGCCTGCGAAACATGCTATTTATAGATGACTTCAGTTGAATATTTCCACATAATTATGTGTAGCGGTAGATAAGAGCAAGTCTTTAAGGATTCCACTTAAGAAAAAAATAATAGATGATGCTCTAACAACAACAACTACTACAATCAATTTGACCAAGACCTGGTTTTGGTAATGTGAGATTTGGTTCTATTGGCTTAATGATAAAAACTACCCTGGATTGTTTATCCTGGTAGATCATTTATGGGTATTTCTTAAATCTGTTGATGAGCTCCTCCATGTGTTCTGTACTTTTTTAAAGGTGGGATGGCTTTAATTTCCTCCTACCATACTAATATACTAGGCCAGACTGTTTTATTTGAGGTAGTTGACGTAAGATCACTAATTAATATCCTTTTTTCCAATTGCTACTTAAGCCTTTTGTGCTCATTATTAATACTTTGTTCTCCTTCCCTACATAAAAATCTTTTGATTTGAAACAGAAAAAAGAAATCGCCTGGAAATATTTCAATATATAGACAACTTGTTGTTCATTGCAATATTCATGCGTTGTAACTCACAACCTTTAGTTATACCTCCACCTCTTTTTCTAGTGGCAGTATTGTAACCTGATAACAAATGAATAATAATAAGAAAATATACATTCAACATGTAAATATATATTTGAGTACAAGTCCAATTATAGGTGTTAAAGATTAATACATCTACAGATCCCCTAGTACTAATTGAGAAAGATGGAGGTTGTTGTTGTGCTAGTTCATTGATGGATGAGATCGATTGTTGTTGTTGGCTATGATCTGATTGATGTGGTTATTGTGGGGGGAGGATCTATGATGTGGTTGTTGTTAACTAGGGAGAACTACTATACTTTCCACCTTCTTTCTTTTATTTCTATCAGGTGCTATTATATTGGATATCTATAACTCAAATATCAACATTAAGCATAAACATAAGTCAAATGCAACAACTTCACAACAAAAGATAACTATGACAATTTTGAGCACCTTAGATATAATTCTTTTTAAGCAACTTTCAATAACTTTCCAAAATTATCTTCTGTAATATTACCAATTATGTTAGGCAAACCACTATCAATCGTAGTCTCCATATAGTTCCCATAATTCTCTAACATCTCTCCAGTCCCATCATCACCATCTTTATTAATATTACAATCTTCTAAATCATTATTGTTACTATCTTCAACACCTGTATTAACACTTCTACTATAACTTGTTTCTAAACATTTGTCATGATAAAGCCATGGAGTACATAATTTATCTATGCCTAGAATTAGCGAGTGATTATATACCACATCTTGACTTTGAATGTTCACATTTAAGCAATTTATATATAGACAATGAATAACACATTGATCAACACCTATTTGATCTTTTATAAATTGCATGAAACTCTTAACTCCTTCTAAGTATTTAGTGGACCATTTATGAGAAGACGTCCACCTTTTATCTATCTAGCTATACAATTAAAAGTAAATTAATAAACTACTAAATGGAATACTCATTTTATAAAACATAGTGATTAATCACTACAAGTTCATAACTACTAGTTCGTAACTACAAAGATAAAAAATGTCTTTAAATTATTTTCTCACTAAAGTACAACCAATCGATTGGCTGTAGGGTATAAAACATCAATAATTTCCTTGAGCCATATATAAAAATTTTAGTTATAGAGATTTCTATATTAATTTTCTACACCCTGAATTCCTAGTTAAAGATGTTCCACTTAATAGCCATTTCACTGCTAGACTCTGTATGTATATTGTATGTTATGATCAATTATGGTATTCAACTACTGGTAACTTAAATGAAATGATTAACTGTTTGCTTCGCCTCTTAAAAGGACCTCAAGTTCCATTATCTATATATTACATACACCATACTTCTAAAATCACGTTAAAGATTATACATTCATCCTTACAAAATTGATATCATTTTTTTATCCATTATGTAATAAAGACAGATCAATCTATTGGCAACAGAGGTTGCATAAATGCTGAATATTACTGTATATTGACATAGCATGCTAACAGTGAAAGAATAAGTGCATGGTAGTTTAGGTTCTTGATTGTATAATTTACACAAGGGATTAAGAACTTTTGATTTATTTTATCCGTTGTACTTAGCTGTATCTAATTGTAAGCCATATAATAAAAGAAAAGTTTAGGGAGTTTCTAAACAAAGCTAACCTATAAAAACTTAAGGAGAAAGGGATTTAAAGATTTTCTAGTGATTACTCTTAAGCTGCGTTTCATCCACGTAACAAATTCTTCCAAATTGACATTGGGGTTATAATTAGGTACAATATTTGGAAACCCCCAAATATTATTTAACCAATCATTCCCTTTGATTAACTCTTTTACCTTGGTATGGTTGATAGCACTTGTCTTAAGTTATTTTAACTCGTTGATCAGGTGAAGGGGCCCTAGTTCATTCCAATTGCAATACCATATCCATGTAATGTTTCCATTCCTAATTTATACTGTGTCTCTTTGTATCGGTATTCTCTTAGCTTTAGGAGCTATAACATGGTCCAAAAGAAATCAACTTTATGTTTTACTACCTAAAAGTTCTTCCTTTTCAAATATTACGTATAAATCCATTTCAATTACAATGATTCGTGTCTATATATAGTCTTTGAATTCTTATTGCATTCAACATCTTATTCATCATTCAAATGAGGATAATGTTAAGGCCTTCCTCATCTTTGGGTAGAAACGTTTCCAATTATTTGATTTTTTTTTTGGTTTCTTTACTGATCTAATCATTCCTTCAATTGTCTTGAAATTTTTTTAAGGAGAATTAAATGGGAGAACCAATATAAATCTAAGTTGTTGAATATATAGCTAATGATTTGAGCCGTTCCTTCATTTAAGAGATTCCAATATTTGATGACCCATCATTTTTTTAATGTTTTCAATCAATGGTTGGCAATCCCTGTAAGAACATCTCTTAGTAGTGACTAGCACTACCAAATAAGTGAATTTGAGATTTTTGAGTTTACATCCTAAAATATTAGGAAGCAAAATCATTAGATGACTATTGCATAATGAGAGGAATAAGTGACTTTTATCTCTATTGATCGAGAGGCTTAAGAGATTGTTGAAAATTTTTGGTAAATTCAGTAAAGAATAAGCTGAATTAGATTTAACACCATAAAAAAGCAAGAAGTCATCAGTAAATGAAAGATTGTAGATCATGTAGTTCTTAAATTTGTTGCGATATTTTAGTTATCCATCTTTGTTTATATTATAAACGATTAATTTCATTAGTACCTCAATACCTAATGTAAACAAGTAAGGGAAAATGGGATACCCTCGTCTCAAAACTTTAAGTCCCTTGATTAAATGAGTTAGTTTCCCATTTATCAAAATTATGGGCGAGGTGGTTGAAATATATTGCTCAATCCCATTGGTAGATCTTGAAGGGAAAGCAAAAGAAGAATATGTGATAAAAGAAATTTTTTTATATCAAATACTTTACAAAAATCAATATTCATGGTAAAACTCTTAGGTAAATGCTTTTTGTGTTAATTCTAAGATAGCTCATGAGCTAATAAGATATTATCTCAAATTTTCACCTTAGATTAAAGCTCCATGAGTTAGGTTAATGATTGATTTTAGCAAATTACTAATTTGAGTTTATTAGCTAAGAGCCTAGATATGATATTGTATGTAGTGCTACAGTATGGGATTGGTCTACAATCCTTTAATGAAACTGGATTTGGAATATTTTGCATTAGGCTATTAAATGTTTTGTCAAGTTTTCTCAACATCTTGCCCTTGTTAAAAAATTATAAACTATAGCTATTAAATTGCAATTAAATTTGGTTCCAAGATATTTAAAGAATATATGCATTTAACTCATAAGGTCCTTAAGCCTTGATTAGATTAAGATCAGGGAGAGCTTTCTCATTAAAAGGCTTGAGGAGATGGTCTGCTTCTACTTTGGTAATCTATATAAAAATAAAAAATTATAAAACGTACACAAATGAATAATTGTTAATTTGTACGGCCAAAGTATTTTGAAAATAGTTGTGAGCCTTTATAATGATCTCCTTCTACTTCTTAAATAATTGGCCATCTTCTTTGAGCATCTTATTAGTGTTTGCTTATGAGAGAATAGTTTTGTGGAAGAAATTGATATTCTTAGTCCCATCTTTGAATCACCAAATCTACTTCAATAGAAAGTTATGCACTTCTAGGACATTAGTGTACTTCATTAAAGCTATCATCTATTGTAT
This sequence comes from Erythroxylum cassinoides, assembly GCA_027478405.1. Taxonomy (NCBI): domain Eukaryota; kingdom Viridiplantae; phylum Streptophyta; class Magnoliopsida; order Malpighiales; family Erythroxylaceae; genus Erythroxylum; species Erythroxylum cassinoides. The sequence goes on along the minus strand of JANIPM010004977.1, from coordinate 10,352 downwards.
TTGTTTTGATTAATTTCCAAGGAATTGGAAAAGTTTGAGTTATATTTGGTGCAGAACAATCTTTGCTTCAAGATTGCTTAGTATATGTTGCTATAAAGTTTCTAATTCAACCTTTTGAATCCCTCCTTCAGTGTCAAGTTTCCTTACATATATGTAAGGTTCATAACCATGAAATTTTGGACGTCACTCCTTTAACCACGACCTCCTCTTAACCTTCTAGCTTAGTTAAGTAATTTTTTAATCTAAATAGAGAGGCACTACAAGAATAACATATTATTCGCGACGTTTTTTGGATAACATGTCACGAAATGTTCAAACTTTTCGTGACGTTTAAAAAACATCACGAAATGTTCCAATTCTTTGAGACGTTTTATAAAAATGTCGCAAATTTGTAACACTTTCTACGACATTTTATTCATAAAACGTCGCGAAATAGAAACTGCGACGTTTTGTCGAAGAAAACATTGCGGAAAGCTTAATTAAACATTCGAGACTCTTCATTACTTTGTTTCCCTTCTCTTCTCATTTCAAAGTCGAAACCAAAACCCCCTCCTCACTGCTGCTTCTTTTTGTCACACCCAGACGCTTAAAACTCCACCTTTCTCAATTCGTTTCTTCTACTCTCTCTCTCAAACTGAAGACCCACTTCTCGTCCTTTGTTCCCTTTGTTACCTAGACATCAGATTGGCCCTAACAAGAGGAAGACAACAATACTACCATTACATTGTCTGACCATGAGCAAGACGACCCGTCGTGGGGAAACTAAGAGAGTGGCGATATTGAAGCAGCTGGAGCATCCGACTGGGAAGGTGAGGGAGAGGATTCAGTTACTGAGGCCATTGGAGGTGATGGAGAGAGTGAAGAAGATGGTGATGAAGCTTTTGAGCCACCGCCAGAGGATGCCAAAATCTTTGTTGGGAATTTTCCTTATAATGTTGTATGTTATTTGAGAAAGATGGAACTGTTGAGATTGCTGAGGTTAGCTATTTTCATGTGTTAATTAAGTATTGAGTTTGTTCTTAGAGATTTAAGGAGGTCTAGATTTGCTTTGCACTCAGTCGAATTTTCTTATTGGCGTTTGGGCATCTCTTCAGTTCAAGTGGATCCAGCTCGAGAATCCTTCAATCGTCGTCACGCTCGAGCGGCTTTTGTTTGGTTGTCTTCGATTCATTGCTTCGACTCTCTTCAGCTGGGCTACAATCTTAGCCGTTGGTATGCACAACGCCGCTTACTATTTCATGACTTTTAATTGCGTTTTCTATTGGCTCTTTGGAATTTCTCATGCATCTTCATTCAAAGCTAAACAGGAAGTTAAGTATCATGGTCGTGAAGCTCCTGATGATAACTTCATTTTAAGCCCTCTTGAAAGTTGCTTTCATGCTCTGAATTTGCTCCTTTCCTTTGGAGATCTAGAGGATGACGAGGATGGCCTTTTTGGCCCTAAAAAGGTGCTTAAATTTTTTTATTTTTGTAAAGCTAATGGTTTGTGAAGAAATCAAGGTTTTGGCCTTTTGGTGATTCGATACTGGTTACTTGTGTACATCCACTGTTTTACCTATTTTGAATGCTGCAACTAAGACTATTTTGGCTTTCTCATTGGGTGGTGCTGTGAAGTTGCTGAAATACGCAAGTCTTATGTGGGATAATGTTTTGTTTGTTTATTGTGCAGGGAAACATGAAGATTAAAGAAACTGCAATGATTCTGTCCCTTCGTGAGAGGTACTGCTAGAACTATATTGTTTTTCCCTTTAAAGGTTTTAAAGGTAAAGGCAGTATGGTTTTTCAATTGTTTGTTGAGGTGCAAATAATTTGGTGTCTTATACCTTTTTCTTTTGTTTTGGATCTCTTTTGCAGTCTTGATAATTATAAAAATACTCTTACGACATGCCAAGTATGTATTCATCTCTCTACTTCTCCATTTTTTCTATGCTTCAAGTATAAGTCATTTCTTTTTTCTGTGAACATCGCATTTTGAAATGGACTTGGCACTCATCGCTGATGATAAAACTGTAGTTTTGTTATTATGGCCTCTTGGGTCCTTTGAATTTGTGAGATTGCATGATATTGCCATACACCTCCATCACTTTTATTAATTTTCCCGAATTTTATTATGTAGATTGCTTTTATCATTTACTTTTTTTTTGCTCATATACTTACCATTGTTCTACCTGTTAAATGTTTTAAAGTTTTTTGTATAGTTGGTTTGGCCCGCACAAATCTCGCTTTCTTCACAACCTTTAATATTTGTTTTGATTTCAAAATTGAATTGTATGTTACGGAAGTATATTAGTCCTTTTTGAAGGTTTTATGTTAGGTTACCTATGTACAATATCACAACTGATTTGTGTTTTACTTTCAGACAGAGCTTGAAGTTGCAAAGTCTGAAATCCAAAAATGGCAATCTGCATTTGGGAATGAGGCCTTCATCCCAGCTGGCGCATCTCTTGGTTAGCATAATATTACGGTGTTGATTATCATATGTTTGCATGTGATGTTCTTATTCTTAGAAAATCTTAGTTTATGGTCATTGTATAAAATTTATCTCATTTACAGAGCCTAAACATGTGATCAATTATATCCAGACCTTGAGATCCTCTGAGGAATCTATGAAAGAGCAGGTCATGTGATTGTTCTTTCTGATTATGGATCCATAGTAAGTTATTGCTTGCTTCTAACAATTAACGATTCTTTTGTTCTTCACTACAGCTGGAAAAAGCAAAGAAAAAAGAAGCTGCTTTTATTGTAACGTTTGCAAAAAGAGAGCAAGAGATAGCAGAATTGAAGGTGAGTCTCTGTCTCTCTCTGTGCATGCAATGTTTGCATGTCAGCTTACATGCCCACAGTACTTATTTTTTTGTGGATCACACGGAAAGTGCTCATCTTGTGTGGGTTGAAATTGAGGGTAGCATCAACATTTTTATTTTTTATGACATCCCATGGGGGGGAGTGTCAAATTCAATGTCAAAAAGGAAATGAGAGTTGAAAGCCTTTATAAAGCTATGGAAAGTATTACTAAATTTATTTTTCTTAAACTTGAATGTTGTTGGGCAAATTTGGGACATGACAAATGGTATTAAAGCGAACCTTTGTTACTATGATGATGGGTCAGGTTGATGAGAATGATGAGTGACACTAGCAATAGGGCTGTGAGCAATGGGTGGCTCTTGGAAAGTTTCTAGTTTGATTCAACGATGAAAAAGGAAGAGAGATTCTAAGTCGTGGATTGGGCCTTGATGGGATATCAAGGATTCAAGGAGATGAGATTGTAACATCACACGTTTGAGATAGAGTGTCAAATCTCATATCAGGAAAGAGAAGAGTTGTGAATGTGTATGGAAAAGACTACTGATGAATTCTTAGTTAGCTATTTTGGGGCTTGTGATTTGCTTAAGTTTGAATTAAGGTTATTGTTGAGTCAATCTAACATTGGAGCATGTTTGAAGTAATTATATTTTTAGGGATTTGGGGGAATGGGATATGGAGGATGTTTTCCTACAGTGGTTGAGGCATTGTGGTTTTAGGGAGATCTTGCTATCAACTTTGAGCATGATTTGTGGGTGATGAATGTGCACAATTTGTTACGCCACCTTCATCAAAATGTATGTTCTCATTTTTCTTTTCTAGATCTCAACTAAAAGGAGGTTTTTGTTCAATATATTCATCATCATAGTATTTCTTTAATGCAATTGGTGAATTTGCAACCATATGACGCTATTTTACTTTTGAATTTACAGTCTGCAGTACGTGATTTGAAATCACAACTTAAGCCTCCATCAATGCAGGTATAAACAAATGTGAGAATCTTCTTTGTTCAATTGAATTTCATATTACTTTATCGAAGGTTATATGTATGTTGGAAAAGGTGTTCTTATGGTATGGTTGAAGAAACCAAACAAGTATTGTCATATGAATTGTATTGATATGTTGGTGGTTGGTGGTTGACAAGCATCTCTTATATGCTGCTATTTACTATACTTCCATTTGTTACAATGTAAATTGCAATAAATTTGAAAATTTGCTCCCGGGTCCTAGACGTTCATGGAGGGGCCTAGAACTTATGCTATTAACTGCTTCTTGGAATAATATAAACTGGTTTTAGCTCATATGTTAATTTTCTTTAATTTATTGATTGTGATGATGTTCAATTGATTTTGTTTAACCTGACAGGCAAGGAGACTGCTGCTGGATCCAGCAATACACGAGGAATTTACACGCTTAAAGGTTTCTGCTTAACATATTCCCTTACAATATTATATGACAAAAGGATCATACTTGTCCTGAAATGGTGCTTGTTTCTTTGTATACTTTTGTGCGTTTGTTCTCCAGACATTTGTGGTTATGGAATACGATTGTTGATGACATCAGAACTGTCTTTCTAAATGATCATTTGCTGCTTCGTTTTCTGTCATGCCAGAATTTGGTTGAGGAGAAGGACAAGAAGGTGAAGGAACTGCAGGACAATATTGAGGCTGTCAATTTTACTCCACAAAGTAAGATGGGAAAGATGCTGATGGCCAAGTGCAGGACCCTACAGGAGGAAAATGAGGAGATTGGTAATCAAGCTGCCGAAGGAAAGGTGCTACCATTTGGCTTACCTTTTTTTTTCTCATTTTTTTCCTATACTAATTTCTAGAAATTGATGTTTAGTTTTTCCTGTTATCTTCCTGTTTGTATAGTCTTCTTGACCATATCATTCTAATACCTACTGTTTTTTTCTGCTAGGAAAGGCTAACCTGTCTTTTCTCTGTTATGGTATATATGAGGGTGGTGCACAGTTGGTGGATGATCAACTTTTTGAGCAAGTTCATATGAATATGTCAATTTTCTTTGTAACATTATAGAATTTGAAATCAGATAGAGACTGTTTACCTTATGAATGCATTAGATAACTGCCTAAAAAGTTTCTTTTGGTATTGTTTTTTTGGACTTCTATGTAGTCATACTTCAAACATAATCACTCGATGCCTGCATAACGAATACTTTCCTTTTACTCTTGGACCTATTTCTTGCTTCTTTCTAAACTTGTCTCAGTGATTATTTTAATGTGATATTTCTTGGTCTGCAGATGCATGAATTAGGAATGAAACTGGCTTTGCAAAAATCTCAAAATGCAGAATTGAGAAGTCAATTTGAAGGTCAGTTATATTATTTCATACTGATTAAGAGTTTGTAACTTTGGAAGTTTATGCTATTACTACGTACAGTTGCCGTCTTTACCATCTGTTCTTAGATTCATTCCCTTATGCTATAGAGGTTTCATGTACACTGATAGGTTAAATGGTTGCATGGTTCCACTCATTGAGAGTTATTCAATAGTCAAAGGTTCATCGCCCAGCATTTTTCCTTACTATCTTGATCCTTTTCCACACGACTAGTTTATGTGCTCTCTGCAATTTTTCTGCCGTCATTCTCTAGTTATCACTAACACAATTGCTCTATAATAGCATGACCATCTTCTATGAGGATGCAATCTTTAATGCTGTTGCTCAACGTTATAAGTTGACGCTGAGTTTATGTAATGATTTCTGACTATCTTAATTTAATGCTGTTGCTCAACATTTTAAGTTGACGCTGAGTTTTACGCAATGATTTCTGACTGCCTTAACTCTTCATTTGCTATGCATACAGGACTGTACAAACATATGGAGGGCCTGACTAGCAATGTGGAGAAATCTAATGAAATGGTTTCTTTTCTGTATACTTGCTTCACTTTTGGCAGTCTTGCAGTTAAAATGAAACTTTTAAACAGTGCAATACTCATCTATTGGATATTTTCCATTCATTGAATCTTTTATACAGAATAATTTTGACGCATTCCTTAATATGCGGACCCAAATGTTTATATATGTTCTTGCATTTTCAGGTGCTTATCTTGCAAGGAAAGCTGGCAGAGAAGGATGATGAGCTCAACAGACTAAGGCAGGAGGTGCAACAGAAGAGCCCAGTGGAGGAGGGGAAAACTGATTCCACCCCCAGTAAAACAACCAACGATGAAGCTGTGATACTTAAAAAGGAAACAGAGGTCAATTAGGCGTGATCAGTTCTGTAAAACATTGAATTTTGCTGTTTCTATGTTGTTTTGTACATTATGCAGGCCTTAATTGGTCATTCATTTTACACATATCATAAGCCTGTAGAAATGGTCCTGGATAATGTTCCCTAGATTTCTATTATACGTGCAACTTTTTGCTATGGAGGAACATGAGTGAGGTGAGCCAACTCATCATCTTTCCAAATCTGGAAGGATAGACACTAGGGGCCCTTAATCACCGGAATCCATGGAAAGAATAGTCGTATCGGAGAGATGGTTTGCCACTGAGCTTTGGCAGCACAATGTTTCCCGTGATTTTGTATCATTTAGTTTCTTCAAGTTGTATCATTCTTGACAAATGAGGGTGCAGACATTGACAAGAGAGAATATACTGAATAAACAATAGGCGAGACATTTATCACGAGAATCTAACTGATTCATCCTCTAACAGAATAATGTAACAAGTAGCAAAATAGTTAGGGCAATTGCTTCTTTGTGCCTTTTGGCCATCCCAGGCCAGCATTGCCAATGTTTCCTATTGCATGTATAGGTTCAATCAAGCCCTTTTTGGTGTTCCCTAAAGCCTCACCCTGCAAAACCTCGAATCTTCAGAGCAACTCCGTGCTTTTACTTAAAAGATTCATATGTATAAGATCCGGCCACAACTCGTAATACGTGAATTAAACTCAAAACAGAATTTTCGAGAGAATTTACCTCTTTCCAACCCATGTTCTCAAGGATTTTACGGGCATAGCTGCCACTGCCAAAAGAAATATCAAGAGCTTCAGCTGCAGCTTCTTCTCTCGAAGTGTACGCAGGTGATGTTGATGATGAACTCTTCTGCCCAGGGCCTACACCAAATCCACCATGCAATTTTCTTCTCTCTGCAGCTCTATCCCTGTAGTCATGACCTCTCATCTGACAGCACAGACCGACGAACAATAAAATCAAACCAAGGAAATTGAGAAGTATAAATAAAACAAATCACCAGATTTTCAGAGTTGAATTTGAGGTAATCTTCTTAAACCTCAAAGTTAAGACCACATGGCTACACTATTAATGCTAACTTGCGCTCTTGTGAATGCTGAGTTAAACAGCAAGTTGGGGTACTTTCAAAGGAAAAAGTATCGAAAAGATATGGACATCAAAGAGCTCATAAATTACGCAAGTTATGAATTACAACGAAAAGTAATCTGTCCCATCTAAGGCTGAGGTTATAGTATTCAATAGATTGCTACAAAATGAGCTCATAAGAGCAATAAGACCTCTTCCATGATCTCATTATGAATTCAAAGTTAAATGCTAAGCATCCACGGTGGGGCTATCATCAATTAGTTTTCGCAACTAATTCAAAGCTCCTAAAATTAGCTTTCAAAAGACAGTCCACGAAAGTAGAAAAGATGCTCTAGGTAATTTTTGTCATGCACAAATTAGTGTTTATGACATCATTACAAATAGGTAGATGAACTTCCATTGTTCTCATATTGTCCTCTATAGCATAGAAAAAACCTATTCACCAAAAATCAGCATACCAAAGACGTTTGGTTTGAGAGTGTGGCAAAATCAAAGAATATACATCACACATCACCTCTTTGCATGTGGAGAGCTGATTGCTCAGCCTGGGATCTTGAACAGTTGATCTGGGTTCACTTGCTCCATTTGGTTTCACATGGGGAACACCATGCATACCAATAGATATAATGGGAAAACCCCAATCTTTTGTTGGGTTAGAAGAGTCATATGTTGACAAAGACGCCAAGTATCTCGCACTAGGATTATGCAACTTGTACACTTGCCCTGAGACAAAAGAAAAATAAAATTCTCTAACATAATTGTATGTTAAGAACTTGAAAATGCACCTAGAATCAAGTTGGTGAACAATGTCCAAGGATATTGTGTATACAAAACAAAAGAAATTGAACCTGTTTTAACTCGAACCAGGTCAAGATGTACTTCACATATTGGAGCAGTTCTAAGGAGACCACCACCAGAAGCCACTGAAGGATGTAGCCTAGCAGACCGTTTAACCAGCCGGCCCACCAGTTTACTCATCTTATCTTTTCCACCCTTTATGTTCTCACTGACCATTTCCCAGTCCCATAGATCCACCACAGGAAAATTTTGTAGGCTTGTTTCTGCAGATTGAATTACTTGACCATACTGAGCCCGCCAATTTTCTTCTTCCTTTGAAAGTTCTGGAGCAGGATAGTATATGATACTTAGAAGGATAATAATCAATTTCAATATTTTCAAACTGAATTGAGAAGATTCATGCAGTCCTTAATGTGAATCTTCTGAAAGGCAATTAAGTTGTCCATATTTAATCAGGGCAGGATTGCTCATGAAATCTAATAATTAAAGGCCAAGTTAAAGGAACAAGTATAAAGAAGAAATAAAATACAGAAAAATATAAATTCTGCGGCAAACAAATTTCAAACTGGCAAGCAATCGACTAGACCTTCATCCTCAAAACATCCACCCGTATCAGTTAATACAGCATGGCCTTCTCTCATTCCACCACTTTCACGTCTTTCCAGCACAGTATAATCATCATTTGCTGCATCTTCAAATAAAAGCTATCAACGCCCAGAATAAGCAAATTCAACCTGAACCTACAGAAGTAGGTCAAAGTAATTCATGACAAACCATCAGCTCCAAGCTCGTAGCTATTAGCTCCATCCACTTCTAAAGGGGCAGTTGAACCATCGGGAACACTGGCTGCTTGTTTAGAACGAGACAGAAAAATGTTGATGAGTGTTTCTTCTAACCTGAGTCAATATATGTGGTTATCAAAAGATGTCATATGTTATATAAGTGAAAAGTAAGAAGTTGTATACCAGTCAGAAGGTGGAGGAAGATTTTCAACCGGCTGATTGCCACTGCTGCATTCCACGTTTCCTGTCAATGCTACATTAAAAGTATTTACAATGAATAGCTTTGAAAATTAAGAAAGATTTTCATTGGGAAAAAATTGAAACTAGGATCATCATCAGATTCTACAAGATATTCCCTAATACTACAGGAACATAATATTGTAAGAGCAGTAAAGTGATATGTAATGTGTTTTCTTTCTTTTCCCCCTTCTTTTTTTCTTCAAAAGTGTGGGGTGAAGGAGGAATGTCTTAGCAGATATCTTCATGTTAATAAAGTTCATAACTTCTTATAAATCACCATTCACTACTGGCATTAAACATGAAGGTTAACTTTATGGATTGAGCTGGTCCGGATATATACATTCATCATTTTTCACAAACTATCATTAATCGTATAATGTTTTAATTTAAACCTATGTATTTGGCGATGAAGAAATATAAACTTGTCTTCCCCAAATGATAAAATGACAAACCTTGAGCTCTTCCACTAGCAGTGACTTCAGCGTCAGATTCATCTGCCTGCAATGGAGAGAAATTCTCCTTGCTACTGCAATCTAAATGATTGATGTGCTCATCTTGAACAGTATTATCAGGAATATCTTCGTATACGTGTACCTGTCAAAGAAAAGTCTTGCCCTAAATTTTATAGCAACAGAACATAAAAAGAACAACCTACTCAACTTGAATAGTACCCTGTCAGATTCCAAAAGCACATAGCTCCCATTCTCAAACTTGTAATAGCATCCATCTCTAGAACTATAGTACCAACCAGCGATGGGATCATGGTAAAATCCACTACTGCAACAAATTTGGACGCAAAATTTGTCATTCCAACAGAATTAACAGAACACTCAAAGGCCCAAGAACAAAATAAATAATAAAAATTCAAACTTTCGCTTCCCGTTGATGCGATGCGAAATAAGTAAATTACCCAGAAAAAGACAAAAAGGACGAATAGCCATCATAAAACTCAGATACAAATATGATTATCGAAGAAGGTTTAGAGGGAGGGGAACAAAACAGACCTGGAATGGAAGTAGAGCTGCGTGGATTCATCCCAAACAAAATGGCAACCATCTCCTTTTATCTCACTAAACTGCTCTTCTTCAGTGCCTCTCGCCATTTTGTTCTCGTTCCTCCTGCTTCTTCCTCTTCTCTCCCCTTTTAGGAATCGACAGAAAAACTAAAATGTTTTAAAAACAGAACTGGATATCTAGCTGGTCAAAGCAAAACATTTACTTTTAGAGAGTCTAACAGCTGATTAACCGCTATAAAATTAGTATATAATAAATTAGAAGTAAAATTTATAAAAATAAGTAAAAATAAAATATTTTATTAAAATAAAAATATATCAAAATATATTATTATATCATGAATTAAAAATAAATAAATATAAGTTTAATATAAATATTTAAATAATAATAAAAATTAAAATTGTATTTTTTTAA
>JANIPM010004819.1:0-10224 GCA_027478405.1 Erythroxylum cassinoides | reverse complement strand
CTTATAGGATGATACTAATGCAAATGATATGGAAATGGAGTTTTGAATATTGTAGAGTTCACGCAAAGGCAATTTGAAACTTTGGATATTTTAACCTTTGTTTCAGTTGATTGTGAAAATATATGTTGTCTTTGTACTAGACATTATGATTTTTATTATTTCAATTTTATGGTTTTTTAAGATATATAAATCAAAATCTTGACTTATTATTATTAAAGTAATTTTGATTTGAAGCGTTCGCAAAAATTTGTTTGTTTATATTTTCTATTTAGAAATTATATTTTAATATGCTATACAATTCGATGGATATCCAAAAATCCAAAAATCCAATGGATTTGGATATAGGTAGCAAATTGTAAAAATCGATGAATATGAATATAGATATGGGTTGAGACATAAAAAATAGATATAGATATGAGTTGAGTAATATCCGAACCGAACCTTACTTATTGCCATCCTTAGTTCCAACACAATCATATATTTCTTAATCAAGTGAAATAATCTATTAGGAAGCTTAAATTGCCATGAAAGATAGTTTACGAATATAATGATGATGATCAAAAGTAGTATTATTGAGAAATTTATATTTATAAGATGAAATTTATAATATAGAAACAAAATTGAGATTTTATTACTAAACTAAAACAATTGGCTGAAGAAGATTCTCTTGACAATCTCCAAATACTAATCCTAATTTGAGTTGCATAAATGTTATAAGAATTAAATATTTTAGCTTCTAAGTCTTAAGAGTTTGGATTTTTTAACAATGACTTAATTGAAATTTGAGGTTTGACAATTGCTTGATCGAGACCTTGCATGTTGGTAGGGTCAAAAGCGGAAATGAGAGAACACGCGTTTATGTATAATCTATGAAATGCCTGATAAGGGAAAATACCTAACATTAATAATTAAATTACCAAGTCCAGTCGAATTTGACTTAAATTTTTTTAGATTTAATCCAAAACTCGAATGAATTTGAGTTGTTTGAAATTTAATTAAATTTAGAATAAGTATTTAAATTTTAATTTAACTATATAAATACAAATGTCATCATTGCTATAAATCTTAGAGATTTATGATAAGTATGAAGCATATGTGCTTAATTAAACATTCCTCGTATTTAAACTATATTCATATACAAATGTAATCTTTTTGTTTAATAAATCTAATGGTAAATTGTTAAACAATTAATGTATGTGATAAAATTTAATCTTTTAGATGAAATAAAAATGAATTCATAAATTACTGGTAGGGATGAAAATTAGGTCGGGGTGAGTACGAGCTGCTCATGGCCCAACTACCAACTCGCCTACCCGACTTTGCATATATTTTTAAAATTGACAAAACGACATTGTTTTGAAAATTTTCAGTGGACTAAACCTTGACTTGAGCTCGACTCGTAGCCCAGTCGTACCAAACAATCTCGACCTGTGGCCTAATCAACCCAAAGCTAAGTTCGACCAGGTTGAGCTACATCATCCCTAAGAATAATTTTTCCTTTTTGAGAATGGACATTTGTTGTATCTTCACTAAGATCTTGATGTATTTATCCATCATGAGATTTCATAATATAAATAAGATGTAAAAGTCCTTATAAGTTTGTAGAAAAAATTAATAATTTATTTTTAATTAACAGGCATTTGATTTTTTAAAACTCGAATTAAATTTGTGTTAATTTAGCTTAAATTTAGAGTATTATAAATAATATTAAAGTAAGAATATCTTTTGATACGATATTGAATTGAGATGATGGTATGTGATATTTAACATTTCTAACTTAATTATATATCAAAATTAAAAAAAAGACACAATTCTAAATTATAAATTGAGTATAGACGAGAATATTAAAATAATATTTTTTAATAAATAATAAAAAGATTATTTATTTAAAATTTTAATTAATAATTTATAAATATGTGATTTTTTAAACTCGTTCAATTTGTTCCTTTTCATCGTTGCGGGTACAAGATCGAGTCTTCTTGCATATAATCACTAGAACCCTAGACTATTTTTGGGGAAAGTGCATCATCACTCTGAATTTTTTGAACTCTGTGCTGATTGCCTCATCTTTCAACTTTCACTTAGCTGTTTGTCTAAAAGTTCTAGAAAACTCTCCTCCTGTCTCTTATTTCTCTTCATCTTAGTTTGATTCCATTCCAAGCGAGACGATTTTGAATCCTTGTACTTGAGTTTTGTGTTAAAGACCTTAAATTCCGAAGGCTTACATATCTGTCTCTGTAAGTTAAGCTAGTTTTCATTCCCTGGTTGCTTGGTCCAAATCCGGTTCTGTACTAAGGTTCTGCACTGAAGTTCAGTTTGGTCCTGTGAGTCATGAAAGTTGAACCTGCACTGGTCCAGGAAGTAGTTCTCGAAGTTGCATGCATGTTTGGAGAACGGGAGGAGTGTGGGATTTGGTGTTTTTCCCCAAATGCTTTTGAAACACCTAAGTGATGAATCATTTCGCACTCTCCAAAAATATTCTTCACACAAGCAATGCAAAAACTCACGAATGTAAAATAACAAAGACACTGATGATTGGTAACGCAGTTCGGCACACTTTGCCTATATCTGTGAGGCCCTCACCCAGATTAATCACTTTCATTGTAGTTCGCAAAGATTACATAAGATTGATCTAACCCCGTACCACTCAATCTATGTAACTAACCCACAACTTAACTACCCGTGAAAGATTTTCACGCTCGATAACATGGCCGACTCGTGTTAACCTTGACAGAGGATTTTCTTAACTATTTTTACTCGAAAGCAAGAACAAATAAAACCAAAAAAAGACAATTCCTAGATCTGAAATTGTTCACCGATATAAACAAGTCACTGCACCAATAAGTCAAGCACCCATCAGCCACACAACCTTCTCTGTGTCGCAACTTGCAATCAACTTCAAGGACCCAGAAAAATCAACAACTCCACATCATACGTAGACTAATTATTAGAGATAAAATCAGAATGAAAAGAGCTAATCCAAGACACCCACGCAATCAACTCAACAGAGGATGAAAAGAAAACAGAGCTGCAGCCAATCTCTGAGTAATACGTTATTCTCCACAAAAGAAAAACGAAACATGTGCGCAGCCAACTACACTTCAGGTGCACGTGACACTCACAATTACGGTAACACAAGCACACTCACTAGGTTTTGATAGACTCCTGTTCAAACATGGACTGTCAAGATTCACTCAAACCAAAACTCTGCTAGTATGGTATATGTGGTATATAACTCCAATTCCAATTCCATGCAAAGTCAATATCCCAAATCCAAAACGCAATCTCCAATTAAAGCACATATTCAAGATTTATGGTAATTCCCATGTCCAATAAAAATGCCAAAAATAAAGATAGGATATATTTAGAATAAATCCTAACAATCTCCCCCTTTTTTGGCATTTTTGTCTCAACTTTTAAACCAGCACACAAGTAGGCAGTAATTGGACATTTAAAGATATGTGAAATGTTGATGTTCCCCCTCATTCAAGTACATATACCACCATAAGCTAACTCCAAACCAAATCCGAGCGACAAGCAACAAACAAATTACAAGTGTCCAACCAAGTGTCAACATATGGCAAGTCCACCACCCGTGGTTGCTGAAAAATCCTTGATGAAATGTTCATAAGGGGAACAGTTTCCAAGATACTTGATTCAAGCCTAGGGACTCCATTGGAATACAAAAATTGTAAGATTAAACAGGGAAAATATAAGAGAGAGTGAGGCTTACTCTCAATAGCCAGCATGGAGTTGATGAAGTGGTGGCCAAGATTGAAGCAGACTCCTGTTCCTATAGCGTAAAGATGCTTGGCTTGAGCCAGATATATGGTTACCACATGAGTACTTGGCATCCAGTTGGTGACTATCAACTTGAACAGAACAAAGTATTTCTGTGTAAGCATGGAAGATCGAAGAGCAGAAGTCGATGGCCAAGCATTGAGTTTACCACCAGTTAAGATTGTGGCAATTTGATCGGTTGAAATTTCCCATTCATCATCATACAGAGAATTATCAACCATATTGTCAAATCTCAAAAACACATTCAGCTGAATTGCATCAAAACTAATGACCCTCCCCCTCACATAAACAACACCAAAAGAAGCAGCATTCACATTAAGAATATCACTTGTCAGATTAGAATAAAACTCCTTTACTAGGACGGGGTCATAGTGTAGTGGAAGCAAGGGGGCATGTAGCAAGGAGCATTCGGTAAGAAGAGTGTGTAGACCCTGACTACAAAATTCATCCAGATTAATAGGTCGATCCATCACGACCCCTGTATCTGACAAGGTACTCCATTTTTCCTCAGTATCTGAAGTGAAGAATTTGAAGGAGACTGCTCTATATACTGGCAATCTGGCAGCAGGATGAAATCTAGGTGGCCGTACCGATTTGCTACATTTCATCTTGAAGCACTTTCTCGGAGGTGGAGGAGGGACTGGCTGTGGGACAGAATGAGGCGAAGGGGGTGCGTCAGATTCTGACCAAGAGTATTCTACCAAGGTCTCAATTACTCGAGCAACATCATCAAGATGGTCATTTTGATCCTGAACCTCTGGAATATCGATAGGTACTGCCGAAGATGATCCGGCTCTTGTAAAGCTTCTACCAGAGCCTGGAAGACACTGCAAGCGACTGGAGTGTCGCGTAGGAGCTGCTGACTGTTTCTCTGAAACTGAATAACACAACTGTTCTTTCTTTTTACCCATACTATAAAGGTGATTAATTAGAAGCAAGAAGACAGAAATTCTAATACCCAGATATCGATCCAATCAATACAGAATTCAACAGAAAATAAGACTCAAGTTCCAAATTTCACCACAAATATTCAGCCCACAATCAGCCAGAACCATAGTCAAGAAGATTTGAGGCTTCCAAATTACTTTAACCAAGATTCAACATAGAACGATTCGATACAGTGATAGCTCACAAAATCAGTCAAATTTGCAACCAAAAATCACAAACCCAAACACACCAAATGAGACCGAACTTCAACTTCAACTTCACGGATAACCCAACAGTTGATAAAAAGAGAGGAAAATCTATTACCAGATGAAGGACAACCACTAAGAAACAAGGGTGAAACATGGATGATGGAAGAGGAGTAGCACCACCGAAAGATCACCACCAAAAGGGAACATTGCCCACACCTTAGAGACTCGACAGATGAAGCTTGCTAGGGAGAATGATAATTGCAGTGGAGAGACCGACGTAGACAGCACCAACTGAAGAAGAAAAGATGATGAGAGGAGCCAAATGTTGATTTGAAGATCAAAGTCTAGGGTGAGAGTGAAGATGACAATAGATGTAGGAGAATGAAACAAAAATTAGGGATTTAAACCCCTAAGAAGGACGTTGTGTTTTCCCCCTTTTTTTTATTTTACGAATAAACAGATAAAAAGAAATAGAAATTACTAAGAGAGGACACACAGTCCCAAGACACACAGTCCCAAGGCTCCTCTAAGTTGCTCAAATCTTACCACATCAAAAGGTTTTGTGAAAATATCCGCCAACTACTTTTCGTTAGATACATGAGATAAAATGACTGTCTTGCTCTCTACAAGTTCTTGAATAAAATGATGTCGAAGATCAATATGCTTTGTCTGCAAACGCTGAACAAGATTCTTAGAAATATCAATCGCATTTTTATTGTCACATAAGATTGTTAATTCTTTTTGATCAAACCCATAATCTTCTAACATTTTCTTCATCCAGAGCAACTGTGAATAACAACTGCCTGCGGCTATGTATTCAGCCTCAGTAGTTGAAAGTGAGATTGAATTCTGCTTCTTGTTGTACCACGAGATCAAATTGTTTCCCAAAAAGAAACAGCCCATGAAGTACTTTTGCGATTATCTAAGTTTCCAGCCCAATCTGCATCATTGTATCCAGCTAGATAAGATGTAGAATCCGATGTGTACCAAATCCCAAAATCTGATGTTCCATTCATATATCTAAAGATTCTCTTGACAGTTTTCATATGTGTTTCTTTTGGATTTGATTGATAGCGAGCACATACACCAACACTGTAGCAGATATCTAGCCTACTTGCAGTCAAGTACAATAAGCTACCAGTCATGCTTCTATATAATCTTTCATCAACACTTTTCCCGTTCTCATCTTTATTCAACTTCGTTGATCTACTCATGGGTGTTCGTGCATGTCTAGCTTTCTCAAGACCGAACTTCTTTATCATGTTGCGAACATATTTTGTTTGCGATATGAAGATGCCATCCTTCATCTGCTTTCCTTGCAATCCTAAAAAGAAGTTTAACTCACCCAACATACTCATTTCAAATTCCGACGTCATTAGCTTAACAAATTCTTCGACCATTTTTGAGCGTGTAGCGCTAAATACAATATCATCGACGTAAATCTGAGCTATCATAAGATCTGATTTACACGTTTTAATAAACATGGTTTTGTCAACGTTACCTCATTTATACCCCTGCTTGATAAGATACTGAGTGAGTCTTTCATACCACGCCCTCGGTGCTTGTTTGAGGCCATAAAGTGCTTTCTTCAGTTTATAGACATAATCAGTATGAGCTGAATCAATAAAGCCTTTCGGTTGCTCCACAAAGACTTCTTCCTGTATGAATCCATTCAAAAAAGCACTCTTAACATCCATCTGGTAAAGTTTAAAACCTTTAACACAAGTTATGCCCAATAGTAATATGATTGATTCGAGTTGTGCCACAGGTGCGAATGTTTCATCAAAATCTATTCCTTCCACCTGAGAATATCCTTGAGCTACTAACCTTGCTTTGTTCCTGGTGACATTACCCTTTTCGTCTGTTTTATTCCGAAATACCCATTTTGTACCAATTACATTAGTAGCCGGTGGTCTTGGCACTAGTTCCCACACATCATTCCGAACAAATTGAATCAACTCTTATTGCATAGCTGCTATCCAGTATTCATCTTGTAGTCCTTCTTTAACATTTCTTGGTTCAAGTGATGAAGTATAGCATAAGTATCCTGTAAGCTCTCTGTAATTTACCCTTTTTCTCTCCCTTGTTCTTCTTCTTTCACTCATATCCCCGATAACATTTTCTTCTAGTTAGTTTCTTCGGATTTGAGATGAAGAGTCTCGGTTCAGATTATCTTTGAGTGACTTAACTGCATCATCGTCTGAAGTAACTACAAACTCTCAAGTTTCTGCAGTTACTTCCTTAACAGTAACTAACTGTAAATCACTTTTTGCAACTGTTCCATCTGCAGTAACTGGTTGTAATTCACTTTCTGCAATAACCAACTGTAAATCTGGAGTCTTTCCATCTTCAGCCACATGATCACTCATCAAGGATGCATCATCTATTACAACATTGATGGATTCTTACACTTTCCTCGTTCTTTGATTATACACTCTATAGGCTTTACTATGAGTCGAATATCCAATAAATATTCCTTCATCACTTTTGCTTTCAAATTTTCTAAGTTGCTCACGGTCTCGAAGAATATAGTACTTGCTTCCGAAGATATGAAAGTAGCTTACATCTGGTTTCTTTCCTCTCCAAAGTTCATATGACGTTTTGTTTAGGAAGTTTCGAAGATACACTCTATTGCATATGTAGCAAGTTGTGTTCACCGCTTCAGCCCAAAATCTCATAGGCATTTTACTCCCATTCAACATAGATCTAGCCATTTCATGGAGTTTTTTATTTTTCCTCCCCGTAACTCCATTTTGCTGTGAAGTTTTGGGTGCTGAAAAATCTTGTGAGATGTCATATTCATTACAAAACTCATTGAAGCTTAAATTTTCAAATTCTCTTCCATGATCCGATCGAATTCTCAATATGGGCAGATTTTTCAGATTCATCACCTGCACACATAGGCTTCGAAAAGCCTTAAACGCATCTGATTTTTCTTTAAAAAACGCTACCCACGTGTATCTTGAATAGTCATTAACACAAGTTAAGAAATATTTCATTCCTCCAATACTCTCATATTATGTTGGACCCACAAGATCTAAGTGAACTAACTCAAGTATACGAGATGAGGTAACATATCTAACCTTTTTGTGTGGTACTCTCTGTTGTTTTCCCATCTGACATGCGCTGCAAACTGATGTTCCTTCTTTGTTCATTTTGGCTAAACCCCTCACAAATTCTAATTTGGTCAACTTGCTTATAAGATCAAAGTTCACGTGTACAAGCCTTTGATGCCACAACTCAATGTTATTTCATGAGTAGCTGACTTACATGTAGTTACAACTTGCAACATGTAATAGTTGTCAGCTGATCGCTTACCACTCACGATGCATTCATCTTGTTCAGTAAGTACCCTGCATTCATCACTTGTGAATTTAACTAACAAACCATCATCACATAGTTGGCTTATACTTACAAGATTTGCTTTCAACCCATCAACATGAAACACATTTTTTAGAGGACACATTTTTTAGAGGGGGCAAGCCATCCACACACAATGTTCCTCTACCAATCACGGAAGCTTTCTTTCCATCTCCGAAAGTCACATGACCGTCCATACAGATCTGGTAATCAGTCAAGTAGGTCTTTTCCTCCATCGTATGACATGAACATCCACTATCAAAATACCAACCATGTTGTAATGTTGCCTTCATCGATGTACATGCTACGAGGGCTTGCAATTCACTTCTTTTCACCCAAGAATATCTAGACGCTGAAGGTTGATGTTGAAATGTTTGTGAGTTATGCATACTTTTTTTGCCTTGCATTCTTTGAAACAACATTTGTAGTAGCTGATAACATCTCGGCCTTATGTGCCCAACCACCCCACAAAAATGACATGTGGGTATGAATCTTCTACCTTTTTTCGGTCCTTCTATCTCTTGGGCTGATCTGAATATATCAAAGTTTCCTTGATTAACTTTCGAAGACTCTCCTTTGTATTTGATGCCTTCAAAGTCTCCTTTAGCCTTACCAGTTTCAATCAGCTTATTCAGTTTTTCCGTGCCTCCATTGAATATGGTCAATCCCTTCTCAGTACTTACTAATTTCATGCTCATGTCACCAAGTTCATCTGAAGTCAATGCCAGCTTCTTTTCTAATTCTTGTATGGTATTTTTCAGACGAAGATTCTCATCTTTCAAACTCTCATTCGTTTTCTGCATTTTCATCCATTTCTCATACAAAGCCTTGTAATTCTCATAGATATCCCCAGCTTTATCATCAAAGCCACTTCTGTCACTATTATAGTGTGATGATGAATCCCAAGCTGAACTGATTTCGAAATTTTCTCCCTGTTCTGTTGTCAGTTACTTTCTTCTTAGTTGCTGCTAAACAAGTAACTGGACTTTGGCTGTGTAGTGCAACCAGTGCAGCATTTTTGCTAATTCGTCTTCACTGCCAAAATCACTTTTAGAATCATTTTCACTCCAGGTGGTGGTGAAGGACTTTCCTCTTTGTTTCTTCAATGTGTTAGCACACTTGGATTGAATGTGACCAAACCCCTAACATTCATGACACTGAATCCTTCTTGCCTTCCGTTCACCTCTTTGTGCCTTGACTTGTTGTCTTGAATTGTTACTAGATGAACTCCCACCGTATTGTCTAGAGTCGGGTCTGTCTTTCTTCATTCTTTTCAGTCATTTACCGAAATTTCGAGTGAGCAATATCATGTCTTCATTCTCATCTAACTCATCTTCCACATTATTAACATTCTTTCCTGTTTCCACCTGTAGTGCCAATCCTTAATTTCTCTATTGCTTACCCCTTAAGAGATTCATCTCAAAATCTGTGAGAATACCGATAACTTTTTTCAATGATAGATTATCAATATCATGAGCCTTCTCTATTGCTATAATTTTTGGAATGAATCTCGGTGGCAGCGATCTCAGCGTTTTCTTGACCAATTTCACATTAGAGTACTTCTTTCCCAATTGATGAACTTGATTTGCAATATCTCTCAATTTTTCGTGAAAGTCTCCGATAGTGTCATGCTCATCCATCTTCAGCTCTTCAAACCGCACAACCAGCATTTGTAGTTTTGAAGATATCACAGATTTTGATCCTTCATGAATGGTTTGCAAAACATCCCAGGCTTCTTTTGTTATTTCACACGCTGAAATCATGGAGAAGCGTTTTTCATCAACGGCACTGAATATCGCGTGCATCGCTTGTGAATTCCCCAATGCACTTTCTTCTTCCTGTCTGGTCCATTCAAATGGATCTTTCTGAATTGTCTCTCCTTTATCAGCAACAATCATTGGATGAGTCCACCTGTGCACTACCGAAT
>JANIPM010004801.1:0-10225 GCA_027478405.1 Erythroxylum cassinoides | reverse complement strand
AAATTTCCTTAAATTCATAATTTTCTCACCAATTTCTTTCTCATTTAAATTCATTTTAATATTTCTATTTTTCATCAAAAGTTCGGGGTCCAACATCAAACCCGTTTATAATAGCTTGTAGTCTCCTGTCAAGTTGAATTTAACCCCTGTTGCCTATGTGAGGTGTCTGTCCATGTCTGATTGTTCTCCTTTTGATTGAATGTTACCAGAAAATTTCTTCGTAATTAATTAGTTGGAGTAAATTTGAAGAATAAACGATGTCTCTAATTTGTCTCCACATAATGTACATTTTAGATCAGGCACTTGAAATTTCAACCTATGTCTTATTCCTAACCTTTACAGTATTGCTCAAAATATAATCAATGAATGAGCTGGTGCGATATTTGATTCCTTTATGAATTTTTTATATTGGAATTTATTAAAAGGTTCCAATAGTAACCTTTTACATGAATTAGTTAAGAATATTTTAGACTTGTATAACTCTCATTGTATATAATCAAGTTAAGTTGGTCTGGCTAGTAACTTGGGAGATTTTCTATGATGATTAATGAACCTTGAAATGAGT
Source organism: Erythroxylum cassinoides (assembly GCA_027478405.1). Taxonomy (NCBI): domain Eukaryota; kingdom Viridiplantae; phylum Streptophyta; class Magnoliopsida; order Malpighiales; family Erythroxylaceae; genus Erythroxylum; species Erythroxylum cassinoides. The sequence goes on along the minus strand of JANIPM010004801.1, from coordinate 9,660 downwards.
GCAAAAGTCAGTTCTAGTTGCCATTTTGGACAAACTTTTAGACCTTAATGCTAAGAGGCGCACGACCTCTTACGTTATAAAAGAATAAAGCGAGACATAATAGACCCAATGGACTCCAATTATCATATCAAAACTTAATATTAATCTCATTTCCAATAATGTGTTTGACATAAGGTGGCATTAGCTTTCTAATGTTCAAGATCTATTGAAATGGATAGGATTGTGTTAGTTTACACCGAATGATCTATATGCTTTCTTGTTTGATATGCACTATATGGCTCCACTTCTTCCAATGACTTTCTTTCTCCATAAAAATTCTTCAGAGTCTCTTAGCCATTAGTGCTTTAGCCATCCTAGTATTTGATGTGATTTCCAGGCCTCCATATCCTTTAAGCAAGCAGATTGTGCTCCATTTAACCTTAGTGATTTTTCCATAGTTTCTATTATGTCCATTTCGTATTAAGTCTCTAATATTCTATCAATATTGTTGCAAATGTTCTCTGGCAGTGCAAGGTAAGAAAATCTATAAATGTGCAAGTTGTTAAGAATTGAGATAGTAATCTGTAGTTTACCTCCACATAAAAGGAAGTTTTTGCTCCATATTGATATTCTCTTTTTAATGGAGGATATTAAGGGCCTTCATTCTATTTCCTTCGGCTTCTTTATTGAAATTGGAACACCAAGATAGCTTAGGGATGCTTATAAAATCTTTAAGCCTATATTTGAGATAACATCAATAGGGCTCGCTCAATTATATTCGGAAAGATAGGCAAAACTATTATTTAGGTTGAAATTTGGTCCTGATAATTCCCTAAACATTTTTAGAGAATGTATTAAGAATATAAATGAAAAAGGATTATTAGCATATAACATTAGTAGATTATCAATAAAAGAAATATATGAGATATTGAGATTTCCACATCTATAAAGAAATTTGAATTATGGATTTTCTCCAATATTCATAGTACTACTTTTGTGTAATACTTCCATATTGATAGCAAAAAAGTAAGGGGACAATGGATCTCCTTACCTTAGACCTCTTGAGGCTTTCAAGAGTTTTGATGACTCTCCAATAGCCAACACTACAAAAGAAATAATGGTGGTGCAAGCATGTATCCATTTGATGAATCTGTCAGGATAACCAAAAGCCAAAAGCTTGAAGAGTAGAGATAATGAATATCCATCTTACTATTTCAAAACCCGTAGTGAAATCAATTTACAAAACACAAATATTAATGTTTATCCTATAATTGTAGTCTTTAAATAACTCTTGGGCCTGGGGTATAGTGTATTGTTTGCTTCTTTTATTTTTGAAAAATGAATAAATTGCATTAACTATAGGCAAAGTTAACACAATATTACAATGAGTTATGGGCTATTAAGCCTTCATTTAAACAAAATATCACTGGAAAATCAATAAGAGGTGAAACATTACAATATAAAATCATATATCAACATTCTAAGTGGAATTATAGTTTCCAGAAATGCTTCATGTCTAGTGAAAGAGTGTTGTGCACATTTTTTGCAAAATAGTTGATCTAATCTAGTTAACAATCTTGTTTGCTAATTGGTACTTCCCTTTTTTCATATTTGTAAACATTCTGCTATTTCTCTCCTTCCAAATTGTATAAATGGTAGTAGTGAAAGTTGCCTTAAGAAGTATTGCATTAGACATTCCTTGCTTAGAGTTCCTAATAGCCCAGCTTAATGTTTGTTCCCAGTCATACATGTAGCTGTCTCATATAAACAAATTAAAATCTTGCTCTAGGCTTCTTTAAAGAATCTGCAAAAAAAAAAAGTGGTGATCTTTGTCTTCCACTGCCATTTTACATGGTACATATGTAGAACCCACATTGACATGCCATTAAATTTTGATCCTAAGCCTATTTCTAATTGCTAATCAATTGATTAGCGAGGCTTTAGGATTTAAAGTATTTATCCATGGAAGATTAAACTAAGGAACTTTAGATAATCTGTTGATACAAAACTGATGACATGGTTTGTTTGAGAATTTACAATTTGGATTGAGAGTCCAAGTGATTACATTTCATTCTCCACATCATTTAATTGAGGGAAGTATTCCACTAGAGAATCAAAACACCTAAAATTTGCACTTTATTCCCTATTCCATATTAGTCATAAGACTTTAAGGTTCAATAGGAGAAATAATCTCAAGATTATAAATAATAGGGCTTTAATCTTACCAATTATCAAACCAAAACCATGTTTTTCTTCATTAAAAATCTTATTTTTTTGATCTATAGATGAATAGTGTCTCTCAACTTCATTATCTGGGTAAAGATCTAAGAGATCTCTCTTATACAAGCAGCTTGCCAGAAGTTTATGATTTTAGGTAATGCTTGTGAATCCACTTGGTCCAGAGTCCTTTATGATTATTTAAGGTTTTTTACATGGTTTTAATGGAAATGATCCCAATCCCTCCATGCTTCTTCGAATAGTAACCTCACTCCATTTAATCTTTGCATTCTTAAAGTTTTTTGTTCTGCCTATCCATAAGAATGCTTTCATTATTCTGTCAATCTCTTTTGTAACCTTCCTTGGCATTGTAATGTGAGCTGTCTAGTGTATATGCAAACTACTGAGAACTTAGAAAAGAAGGGTGAGTCTAGTAGTATATAAAAGAAACCTTTTTTGCTAAGCATTCACTCTTGATTTTATCCTTCTGATGAGAGGTAAACAATCATTAAATTTAGGATTGGAGTATGTGATTGGTACTCCTAGATATCATAATGGAGTCGAATGTACATTAAGTCCCATAATTCTCCTTATTTTAACTAGATTCCTTACATTAACTAATAAATATAGGCTACTTTTTTCATTATTGTGTTTTAATCCTGACCCTCAACAAATAATTAAAAAACTTGCATCATGATGCTTATAAGTGAGGATCAACTCCACATAGAAGTATTAGATCATTAGCATACGTTATATAGGTGAGGTTAACTGCACAACATTTATAGTGATATTGGAAGCCTCCATTATATGAGATTAACTTGTTTAGTATTCTATATAATCCTTCCATTATAGGGGTGAACAAGTAATGAGATAAGGGGTCTCTTTATATAATTCCCTTTCAATTCTTTAAAGTTTTAGTGGGAAATCCATTCACTAGCAAACTTAGAGTAGGATATCGGATGCAATTCATTATATGATTAATAAATCTATGGAGCAGCTATAATGCTTCAAGATATACTCGAATAAACTTCCAACTAATTGTAACAAAAACTTTATAAAAGTCAATTTTTATTAAGTAGATTTTGTGATTTTTACCTGAATTGTACTCCTTTAGTAGCTCTTGTAGCAAGAAACTATTGTCCCTAATATTTCTGTCAAGAATAAATGCCTCCTGTGTTGAGTTAATAATACTAGTGATTACCACCTTCAATCGTTCAGATAAGAGTTTTGAAATCACTTTATAAATGGTGCTATAGTATGATATTGGTATAAAGTCTTGCATTCTCCATACGTTTTGATTTTTAGGTGCTAAGCAGATGAATATATGGTTTAGTTGTTAAAGCATTTTAAAGGATGCAAAGAATTCTAATACTACCTTAGTGAAAAAACTTACTCATAATTTCCCATGTCATTTGAAAGAACAATGAAGAGAAACCATCAGGCCTTAGCGATTTTGAAGGATGCAAACTAAAATAGATTTTTTTGACATCAAGCTCAGTTATAGGGGACAAAACAATTTCTTTTATTCCTTGATCAATTGTGCAATTGAATAGCCTTAGTGCATTACATCTTAAAATAACATAATCTTCTAGCCTATTAGCTTCAAATAGTAGCTCCTAGTTAGTTCTTGTAAGCTATTATGATCTGAGTATTCTAGTCCACTAGTTTCTTATAGAACTGAAATTTTATTAACATTTCCCCTAGCAAGTAAGGTGGTGTCGAAGAACTTAGTGTTGGAGTCTCGATTTTTCATCGAATTTATTCTAGCTTTTTGTTTGAGAATATAATTATGGAGTCCGAGAGCTTCTTGATATTCTTATAATCTTTTCACCTCTATTAATCTAACGTCTACATTTTAAGGAGTGTCATAGCAGGCTTTTTGAGCTTGAATTAGTTTCTTCTTAAAGGTAGTTAGATTTTGATTTCTTCCAAGCATGAAGTTTTTAAGAGTGGACTTCACCATTTTTAATTTATGCATAAGTTGATAAGATTTGAAACCTTTTACATCATAACTCCATCATTTGTTGATTACTGTTGAGAATCCTTCTCTTTGAGAGATACCATTAAAGAATCTAAAAGGGGTCCCCACTGTTCTGATTTGAAAAATCCTTTGTATCAGTATATAAGAGTGATCAGACATTAAATTCTCTCCAATATGGACAAAAGAGTTAGGAAACTGTTTTAACCAAGCATAATTGACTAATGATCTGTATAAACCTTTTGTTATAAGCAAGCTACCATATTAGTTATTAAACCAGGTGAGCAATTTGCTATTTGAACTAAGATCTACCAAATCCATCTACATTCAAAAGCTAGACAGTTCCTTTGTTGAACCAAAATTAAACTTTCTACCACCCTCCACCTTAGTCAAGTTTAGAGGGTAGATGTAATCTCCTACAATAAACTAGGGATTTTGAATTCTAAGTTGTACACTTTGCAAATCCAACCAAAGCTTATTCCTATGAAAAACCAAAATTGGAAGCAAAGATCAGTGATAAATAAAAAACAATTCTCATACCTCTCATCTGACAATGTAACCGAATGTACTAGTCTACTTCTTTCTCAACTTACAATCTAATCATATCAGTTTTATACGGGCAAATAATTTGACCATTATAATATGAATCATGATTTGATATGGTATCCCAATTAGCACCCAAAAACTTTAAACCAAAAAGAGCACAAGGTTCTTCTATTTTTGCTTTAAAAAGGCCTATTAAGCAAGACTTCTTATCCTTCACAGCCTCTTTCACCAAGGACTTTGTGAGAGGGTCATTTAGCCCTATAGTATTCCAAACTAGGACTGTCATTTATAGGGGATTCCCCTTTGTTTTTGATGTTTTATTTCTCGTTCTTTCTAGCAGACTTTCTTCTGGTGTTATAATTTTACATTCTGAATTCTTCATTCTCTTCTTGATCAGAGGTTTCTACTTGTAAGATATTTCTTGTGGAATCTGGCTTAGTATCTTTAAAAACAAGCTTCCTTGATCCCTATACTAGTAATGTCATTTTTATCACCTCTAGTTTTCTCCAGGGCCATCTCATTAATTTCAACTACTACCTCTAAACTTTTACATGTAAACTTTAATATCTTAATTTGTTTTGATTTATTCATTCTTACAATTGGCACTTCTTCTGCTTTTTCTTCTTCAGTTGTTACCCAAGCTAATTCCTCCATTTCCATAGGATGTGAGAGTTATTTGAGCCAGTATTATTTACACTTCTCTTGCTTCAGTTTCTTTTCCAGTTCCATTTTACAGGGGAATATTGCTATGTTCTGACTCCAATAATTCTTCTTACCAACTAGTTTTAAAAACTTATCTAGTAGGAACCCATTTTTTATTAGATTTGACTGGCTTCTTGGATAAGAGATCAGTATTTTAGTCCTTTCTAACTCTCCATATTCACCTAGTCTTAGTACAAGAAGGCTATTAGGGAGTGAAACATTTATTTAAATGTAAATACACAACTTTATATAGCAAATCCTCTTCATAGTTGTTGTTTAGGAATCCATACAAACTAGTTTACCCAAGGAACTTGCCAAGAAACTCAGCCCCTTAACTATCCAAAACTCCATTGACAAATTATTAAAGTTAACCCATATTGGAGGTACATCAATCTTACATCTATCCAGCTCCACTCTAGGCCTCCATTTTGGATGAAAAGAGGTTGATCTCCAATATGCCATGGTCCTGGTTCTACTATTACATTTATGTTTGTTTCATTTGAAAATTTCAATAAAATTGTTCCATCTTCCCTCAGTATTATGTTATCCAACCCTTTTTTTACCCCATCTAGCTTTAGCCCAAGTATTGACTATAGGGAAAGTAGGTTGCTTGGTCTTGAAAAAACTAATTACGGCTGTAGACCAAGCTTTAGCACCAACCTTGAGTAGTTTGATAAGAGGGGAAATAACTCCATCTTTGATTAAATTCTAGTAGTGTTTGAGAACTCCCTTATTTTGCTGAGTCTAAGATTTATTCCTCCATGCTCCCACTAGATGAGGTTCCTCAAAATCTCTATCAGTATTTTCATTTTTTGTCATTCTTATCTCTAGATTTTAGAAGAAGAGATTCCCTAGAAAGAACTAGGAAATCATCCTTAGAGAGTGAAGGTTCTCTTTTTTCTTAACCATATGCAAGGCCTAAGGAAGACCTTTCATTAAGGCTGAAACCTCTATCACCATGAAGTAGTTGTCTGGGTAGAAGAAGCAAACTAGATGCAGGAAGAGTTTATTCCAAAAATGGAAAGACGTGAGTTTAGTTTAGTAAAAGAAAATAGCGAGAGGTTAGACGAAAAAGTTTAGATAGAGAGATTGGCTAAATTAATTGACTACCATATGCTTCTTCCAGGTATATATGCTCCTTAGCTAAAATTTAGCACCTTAAGAAGAGATTTCTTAAATCTATTTTCTATAATTTTTTAGATAATTTTATATATAACATTATAACAAGCAATAGGTATATAATCATTAAGACTCATTGAATTAGAGACTGGTATCAAGTAAAGATATTTTTTATTAAATTGAATTAAGAACCTATCATTTCTAAAGAATTGTTGCACTACTAACATAATTGTATGAGTAGTTATGTCCCTTTTTTTCGAAAAAACATAGCATTGAACCCTCTGAAACCTTCTCTACATGAAAGGAGAATAGCGATATCTTGGTTTCCTCATTGGTGAATTTTTAAAGCAATGTTAGATGATGAGTTTGTGCTATAACTCCTTGCATAGTTATTAGCAGATCATCAAGAAAATCTAAGGAGTTGTAGTTGGTGCCATTAATTATTATGAAATGAATTCAAGCAAGCTCCTTAAGTTTATTTTTCCCTTTGATAAGATTTCCACAAAAATCAATGAGAGAAACAATTTAATTTATGTTTCTCCTCACCTAGATTACACGATAGAAATATCTGGTGTGTCTATCCCCTTTATGAAGCCATTAAATTTGGATTTTTACTTTAATTAAAAGTTATAATCTTTGAGAAATTTAAAGTAACTCTTTAGTTCAACCTTTTTTCTTTCCTTTAGAGTTATATCCTTTGGAGGATGAGATAAATCGCTCTGAGCTTCTATAAGATTCTCTAGATCCAACTTTTTTTCTAGTTGTATTAGCTCAACATTGTGTTTTAGTAGGAAGGCATAATCTTTTTTTAATATCTTTCAGCATTTGCACCCATCGAAAAGCATTGTGATCCTAACTTGTCTTCTCTACAACCCTATAAATGCTTAAGATAAGTTGGGGATGCTTTAGGAGTTAGGTGAAGAATTTGAAAGGGGATTTCTTTTTACTTAGCTTACTATAAATGTCAATAGTAATAGGTTTATAATATGAGAATAATGGTACTTCAAAAGTGGAAAAGCTCTCCCATAACCTTGATAACCAAAAGTTGTTTATTGAGCACTATTAATTTTCTTTATTGGAATTTTTCTCCATTTTAATGATTAATCCAAGTAAACAAAGCTCCATGGTATTGAAGATCCACTAAGCCCAAAGCAAAAGTGAGATTAATAAGTTATTTTACATCAGAGTGTGAATTACCCTTACCCCTATTTGATTTAGAGTGTGAGAGTATACAATTGAAATCTCTATCAACCATCTAAAGCATAGTCATACTAACCTCAATTTTCTCTAGATCTCTCCATATACTAGCTCTCTAGTATCCCCAATTAGTAGTGTAGATCATAAATATGGATAAAGGATCATCACTAGCTTTGATTGTGAATTCACAGTGGATAAATTGATCAAATAAAAATCAAGTGGATAAGTGCAAGTAAGTAGGATAAAAAGAGATAATAAGTCTACCATTAGGATGTTGGACTGATTTTTTAGAGTGGTCTAATTTGGTTACGAGAATTTCAAGCCTTTGAGGAAATTCTCTTCCTTTATTTTGGTCTCAATGAGACCATCAAAATAAGGTTTTCTATCATCCAAGAAGTCCCTTGAGCTAATTATTTATTTGGATAGTTAAGTCCACAAACATTCCATATAATGCATATAATTAGGAGTTTTTCAATTTGGTTTTCCTCCTCCCCTATTTGTGATTACTAGTCCTCGATTCCATACATTCCTCAATTTGATCCTTTGTTTTAGGATCAAACTCAGCCTTTTTAGCTTCAATTGTTAGCTTCCCCATTGGTACCTCATTGCTAACTTTTGATGACTCAGGTTGCATTACCTTATTCCTTATAGGTTCTTTATCCTTTGCCAGTTAGCCTTTGTAAGTTCCTTTCCTGGCAGAGTTGTTGGGCCCTGATTCTGGAGCCCAACTATCCTTGAGTCCTAAAGCATGAGCGGGTTTCCTTGTCTGGTTATGTCAATGCACCCTCATAAGCCATCATCTAATTCATCATCATTCTCAGAACATCCCAAGCCATAAGGGCGAGTGCACACAATGGAATCACAATAATAACAATTGACTTCTTCAAACTTTTAGATCTTAGTCTCTAATTTATTTTGGAGAAAGAATCAACTCAATCGGAGTTCTATAGATGGAGATATGCTTAAGAAACCGAAGTATGTTCATGGCCCAATCATGATCTACCAACCGACCCCTAATTTTCTGCCCATCAAGCTATTTCATTTCAAGAAAAAAGGCCATCAATTTTTGTGGTAAGGTAGAAAAAAATGTGTTAGGAATCTATTGCTTCAATAATCACCTCAATTAGAGGTCGGACGAAGAAGTTATGGCCAAACGAATCCAACGTGTTCATGTTTTTACTCATATTATATATGCCTTGGCGCAATTGCCATAACTCTCACAACTGGTGTCAGATTGGCTTCATTTTCAAACGGTTTAAAAGAACACTTCTAGATCTATAATTTTTATGAAGACTCTGAAATGAAATTCTATCATTTGGAAGGCCAAAACATGGACTGTGTGAATTCACACGGGCAGGCCATGTAACTTTCGGATGGGATTGCTGCTTCTACGCTAGAAACACAGGGACCGTGTGATTTAACATGGGCAGACCATGTAACCTTCGGGTTTAACAAAAATTTTCACTCTACAAGATCCCTCCAATGGATCCTAAACCCATCCTAACACCCCTTTTACTCATAATCTTCCCAAATCGAACAATCCTAGTGCGATATCACTCCATATACTCTAATTATTCGGGATACACTTCCTATACAATGCCACCTACTTAAACGATCATATCTCTCAACTTCGATATCCAAAAATTGCATACTTTATATCGTTAGAAAGCTATAAAGATGAATTACAACTTTCATGAAGGAAACTTTGGCTAATTCTACCTAGATCAATTAATTTTTTCCTTGGAATTCCGAATACACATGTTACCCTCATGAAAAACTTGGATTTTTCCCAACTTCACTTCCTCTATTGCAATATCATTCATAACGATTCAATTACCCATTTGTAATTCATCAAACTCTCAACCTCAATTTATTTGACTCTTCATATTCAACAACATCTCATGATTCTTAACATTCCTATC
>JANIPM010004718.1:0-10235 GCA_027478405.1 Erythroxylum cassinoides | reverse complement strand
CTTTGCACAATTATAATTGTTCAGTAATGCACATGTATGAAACGAACTATGTACAATGCATGTTCATGACAATCCCGAGTATCTTTCCTTGAATTTCATTACAAAATCATTCCCATTTCAAAACTCATCTAATTATAATTTATACTTAGGTTTATACCTTAATAAAACCATTAAATCTCTATTCCATTCTCATTGACTCACTTCATAATTGTTTTTTTTTCCAAATCACACTTTTAGGTCTACGGTTCACATTCAATTAGAAAGTGAAAATGAGGTAATTTGGTCAAACTCTCTACTATAAAAGTGTTTCGCTATTCTTATCTTTCCATTGACACCAAAATCACTCAATTTGGTTCAGTAATTTGAAAGATATGATTTAAACATTATCGGGTTATCCATATTCAAAAACAATATACTATGTACAATTTCTATCCAGAAATTCAATATCTTAGAGACTGAATCAAAATTCTATTTCTTCAGAAACTTTGTAGGCCTATATGTCTAGTTTACTATAAAATAAAAATCATCTTATTTGAAATTCTACAGATCAAGATATCATCAAAATACTTGAACATGTTCAGTAAAATATCTAGTTCATGCACTTCCAACCGATACCCTTACTTTGAGTCAATCAATCTTTCTCAATTCAATTCATAATATTACAAAATTTTATGGAGAGGTATAACAATGTCATATGAATCTAGTGGTTCAAGAAACAAGTCATTTGGAGGTCTAAGGAAGAAGTTATGATAAAAAGATCAAAGTATGTTCAGAAAATAACCTCATTTACATAAGCAAGGAAGTCGCGATTGCAAAGTCGCAATCATATGCATGCATGATCGTGACATTCGATCGTGTGCATGCATGACCACAATATTTGGGTAGACCTTTGACTCCTTCTTCCTCTTTTCCTTTTTTTTTCCAGCCTTTCCTAAATCAGAATTTCGGGTTACTTTTATCCGATCATTTAGATAATGAAAACAAAGGATTTAGGCCAAACTTTCTTCTGACAAATTATTCCTTTATGTCTTAACTTTCAAATGAAACCAATTTCTTGCAATTTAGTTTGATATTATACAAATTATACTAAAAACACTACAGATTGTTCCAAACCATGATAGAACCCATAAACTCAACTTTGAAACTCCCTAACTTTCGATCCAAAACTTCAAAAATTACAAACTTTATATAAATAGAAAGCTTAAAGAAAGATATACAACTTTTATGAAGATAACTTTGTCAAAATCTCCCTAGATCAGTATAGAAAATTCATGGAAACTTCAGATAAAAAATTCAACTCTCTAACCATCTATTCTCAGAAAATTTCCAGATGACTTCCTTTTTCCAAAATCCAACACTTCGAATTTTTATTTCAAGTTTTTCCACTCCATTTCATTAAACTCATTCACCATAAATTCATACCACTCCAAAATGTACAAGTTTAATCAAAAACCATCAAAAGCTAAAAATTCATGTTCATCCAATTCAAACTCTGTTACTTTTCTGCATTTTCAACTTTCATTCTCAACCACTATTCTTCCTCTCAACTTCCATTTAAATACTCATTCTCATCTCAAACCATCATTTTACAACTACCCTTCAACTCAAATATCACTTTTTTGATCATCTTTAAGAAATTCATCCTCTCACATGTACACATGCATATATATAAACATGCACAGTGAAAAAGAACAAGAAACATAGTATACCACCTTTTCATTCTTTGATTTTCTACACTCACTTCATACACCATTTAATTTCTATTTCCAACTTCAAAAATCATTTTTACATCACTTAATCACTAAAAATTCATCAAATACTAAGTTAACACTAAAACTAAATTTTCATCCCATCTATACTGTGTTCATGAATATATACATGTAAAAATCATTTTCCATGCATATGACGGTAATTCATCAAATGTATTTCATAAATCCCCAACTCTACATAATTTATTCACTACTTACTTGTTAAAAACTCCACAATCTTCAATTATCTCCAAAGCTCCAACTTCATGCAAAATCATGTACTCCTCTGTGAAAAATGATCAGCTTTTGGTTTTCCTTAGGTAGAAAAGGCAAATAGCAATGTGATAGAGGTGTGGGATGAGGATACACAAAGAAATCTTTCAAAAGGATTTTTGGTGAACAACTTCATGTAGTGGAAAGAAATCCGAAGAGGATGACTATGAAGGAGGAAATTAAATAATTCACTAAGTCTTTTTAACTCTCAGGGAACCCTACTAACGAATTATAAAAGCAACTTTCTAATTAGTGACACTTGTCACTTTCTTAATAACTAAACTCTAACTTAGTTTCTTTTGACACTAACTCCATTTAGCTCTCCTCTTTATCATACAACTATCATCTTTACAATCCAGTTATCCCCAATATTCTTTTGATTCCTTTTTCCTACTTTAATTTTTTTCTATTATCCATAAAAGTCCCATAATTTTCTATAATTTTCAAAAATAAATCCTAAAATCACCAAAATTCAAAAATATCACAATTTCACTAACCTGTAAAATTTTCAATGTAAAAACGTTCATAATTCTTAAAAATTCACAAATCAATCCAATTGTACCCGAAATATTCATGAATGTATGTACAATTATTTTCATGTGCAAAAAAATTAACTATTCATGTGTATGTGTATGCCATATTATGCATGAGCATGAAATGCTTTTTTAAGCTCTCATTGGTCACTCATATTTACTATTCTAACCTCCCTGCAGGTAACGGGATGTTATACAATAAATACAAGTGAAATTAAAAAAAAAAGAAAAACATGAAACTTCATTCAATTTAACATTTGCTTAAATTACATTAAGTCTAATTTTTATTTGGTACAAAATCCTCACAATTGGTAGAAGTCTCAACATCATTTTCATTCAAATTCATTACACTAAATGATATCTCAACACTTTCCCATATAAGATTTTCTTCTAAATCACTTTTCTCTATCAAACTTGGTTCCTTAACAACCTGATCCACTAAAAATTTGACATAATTAAGGTAAATTGGATTTGCATAACTACTTACTCTATTAAGAGTCCTAGTAAATAAATAAAATTAAATTAATAAGAAATTATATTAAACTTAAAAATGATAATATTGTACCTTTCTCGAAACTTTAAGTTGTATTGAACAAAGATCAAATTGTTCAATCTTTTCTATTTTAATCAATTTCTTTTCTTGGGGTAAATGAATTTAAATATGCTCTAACATGTTTCACACCCTATTAAACTCACACATTGACTCATAATTCAAATTATAAACCTTTGCAATTCTTGAACACTACTTTTAAATTGATCCCATCAAACAATTATAAAACAAAAAAGTAACTTGATAAACAAAATAAGGTGATGATTAACTTCCAGCAAGTAATAAAATTGAAGAATATATTCATGGATTAAGTTTTTCTCTTTGACGAATTGTAATGGGCATCCCAAATCACTATAAGCATCCTTATGAACCTAGTTGTAAGCTCAGGAGATCTTACATCATCTCATGGGCAATAATTGTTATAATAGTTAATAACATTCCCCTATTAACTTCAGTTTTCTTTATAAAACTTAGTCTAAAATAGACTTTAGGATTAAAAAATGTCCAAGATGTAAACAAAAAAGAGTAAAGTTGTCTTTTCCATCTTTCATTGATGATTATAAGATAAGGTGTATAAAAAGAAGGCCTTTTTTATATTGACCTTCATTGTTTCCTTTACCCTCTCTATGGCATCATAAAAATAATCTATTATTACCTTCTCATTACTATTAGCTAGATGAAGTACTCTCACCAAAATCACTTAAACTTAGATAACAAATTGACATAAGGCCAAAATTTATGATCTTTAAGTACAATTCTAAAAACTTCCAATGAAACATTATACCTAGCATATTGAGATGTAACCTACTTATCACTTATGACTCAATTACTTCTTTATTAGAACCAATAATTGAAGTGATAAGAAATTAGTTGCAAATCTTGTAATAACAGTTTGACACAAATTCCTACCATTAGTGAAATCTTTCCTCATTAAACTTAAGGCTCATATACTATTATAGATGAACCTAATCACTTCTTATATTTATTGCATAGTTTCATTAATGATAAGAAAGTATCTAGCATCTCCTATATTTTCTAATATCAGTTCAATACAATATATAGCACAAAGAGTCCAACAAAAAGAATTATAGCTACTTGTAACCTTTTTTAGCTACTTTATAAGCAAAATCATTATCAGTAATGAATTGCATAATGTTTTTAGGCCCAACTTCATCTTCAATTTCATCAAATATCTGAAATAGAGTATCAACATTTCTAACGAGGCTAGATGCATTTATAAAATTTAAAAACATTATCCCTTTAGAAGAATAAACTAAAAATTGATAATACGCTCATGTTTTTTATTAGTCCAACCATCATACATAATTACACACCCTTAAGTTGTCTAAGTCATTTTTTCATCCAAATAACTCTTTATTTCATAAATAGAGCTGCTTAGAAGATTACCTTTGTAGTTATCAATTGAAGATGCTTTATATCCTAGAAAGTAAGAGGTAATAACATCTACCATAGGTTGGTAATAGTAAGATTGAGCAACATCAAATGATACATTTACATCATACCATCTTCTAGATATTGCCATGTCAACATTATGAGTTGTGTCTTTATATTACAAAGCACTACGAATTGAAGGTTAAGCTCCATGAGTTATTTATGGTGTAAAAAATTTGGGCACCTGTCTTATTCTCTTCCTCGTGGTAAAAATCTCTTATTGAATAGGAATATCACATTCAACATCTCTAGTATCATCTTAACAACTCTAAAAACAACTTCGACTACCAATTTTGTGATTTTGTCTTTGTCTTCTTAATTAGGACTACCAATGGGCCTCCTAGCCTAGGCCTGGTCTGACCACGAGCTAGGGTGACCCGTGGCTCGACAGGCCAAGATAGGTTAGCCAGTGGCCCATCAGGCCATGGGCTTGGGCTTGGCTTGACCATGAGCTAGGGTGGCCCCTGGCTTGACGGGTCAGGATAGGTCAAACAGTGACCTGGCTCGACCATAGGCTGACTGAACCATGACTTGACGGGCCACGGGAAGCCCAATTAAGATTATATTTTCTTAAAAATGTCAAAAATGATGTTATTTTTGAAGTAATGGTCAGGTCATAGACCGGGTCGGGTCGGCTAGTGCTCAACCCAACCTCGACCTTAACTTATGGCCCGGTCGAGCTGGGCTAAAATTGACATCCCTATTCTTAATCCAAAGTTCAAATAATCTATTAATTGCTACACTTTCACAACTACAACCCAATTTTGTAATTAAATAATTTAACCATATAAAAGTTGCAACTATAATGATTACATAATTCAACCATGAAGTCATAATTATAGCTCATTTTGTATGATTACATAATTTAACCATAAACTCACAACTATAACTCATTTTGTGTGATTTCATAATTTAAACATAAAGTCATAACTATAAACCATAACCATAACCATAACCATAAACTCATAATTGTAACTCAGTTTGTGTGATTACATAATTCAATCATAAACTCACAACTATAAATCATTTTATGTGATCACATAATTCAATCATAAACTTATAACTATAACTCATTTTGTATGATTACATAATTCAACCATAAGCACAACTATAACCAATTTTTTGTGATTGTATAATCCAACCATAAACTTAAAACTATAATCCATTTTGATTAATCATATAATTCAATGATAACCAAACCCGTTTTGTATGATTAAATATTTAAATTCATAATATATAACCCATTTTGTGACAAATACTTCATGACAATCTATAACCCAAATTGTGCATACAGATGAATATAAAAAAAGAACTTAATTGGATGAATTATGTGAACCGAAAAGTCAACATTGTTATTACAAGAATTGCAAACCCATATGGGAACTCCAATATTCTAAATAAACAATCCAAAACATTCAAATAACTAAGCATCATTGCCATTATTTTCCCCTTCTTCATTGTGGATTTATCACTAATTTTAAACTTTCATTCACTATTTCTTCACTATGACTTCCATTCTCCATATCACTAGCAATCTTTCCTTTACTAATTTAAATCAACATTATTAAATAGTCAATAACATAAATAATATAATAATTTTTTTGAATTAAGATAATACAATATTTCATTCAATATTACTTAAATCCTATAAACACAAATAGCACAATATTTCATTCAACATAGACAACACATAACACATAGTTAGGAGGTTAGTAATAGTGGATGAAGGTGGAGGAGGACAATGAGATGTGTGGGCTATGATAGGCTATATGGAGGACAAAGGTGGATTATATGGGCTACGAGTACAACAAGTTACAACTACAATGGCAATAGGAGAAAAGCCATGAATGGCATGATAACAAGAAAGAGTGAAAGTTAAGCAAAGAGGTGATTAAATGGGTAGGGAGAGTGAGGACGGAGGTTCAAAGGCTAAAGTTAATAATTTCTTTTTGCAATTTAGTCCTCCAATTTTTAAAAGTTGTAAATATGATCAGTACTTAACCAGTATCATAAATACTAATCAATACCAGCCAAAAAGGTCGATATTGGAAGTCGAATGATACTGGTTATTTCAGTATCATTTTTTGATTGATACCCCTTAGTATGATACGAAACTCAAACGATTATTTGGGTGACATAGTAATTTTATTTCAGTTTTTAGTTTAAATAATGTTTAACTTTTTTCTTTTTAGGTCTTAATTTCTTTTATGAATCAAAAGGAGAAAAAATCGAGAGAAATTGAGGTAGAAAATTGGGATTTGGAGTTGTTCTTGAAGGATATGGTCTTGCAAACATCATATATGCTTGTGTAGACTTGGATACGCCCATTTCCTCTAAGGTTTGTAATGAATGTAACCTTTTGGAGGTTAAAGAAAGATGATTTACTCACTAAGTGAAGATCTAACATGCCTGTGTGGAGTTAGACATGCTTGTGTTCCCTAGAGTATGTAATCACTTATAACCATATGGAGATTGAAGAATGATGATTCACCCAAGACATGCTTGTTTCCTTTGGAGTATGTAATTGATTATAATTGTATGGAGCTTGAAGAAAGATGATTCACCTAAGACACGCTTGTATGAACTTGGACACACCCACATCACTTAGAGTGTGTAACTGTTTATGACCATGTGGATGATTAAAGGATGTTGTTTCACCCAGACACAATTATGTGAATATTAAACATATAATTGTAGAAAAGCACATGACTGTGTTTTTAGGATTGTGCATGTATCTACAATTGTATGTCTTCAAAAATATTAAGGTAAAATTGAGGCACACAGTCTCGAACACGACCGTGTCTAACCCAAAAAACCTTAATATCTTCTCTTTTAATTACACTACCATACCTTCAATACACTCCTATTACACAAACCATATCCTAACAAGTCTCTACCAGCCACACCCTAGTTCACTAGTTGAATCCAAAAATACTAGCAAAATTCTATAGTCTGAAAGTCATCTAATATAATAATTGAAGGCATATTCAAAATGTTCATGGAAAGGAGAAAGTAGGCTAAAAGAGTGGTTTTGGTGACCCTTAAAGAACCACCCCAGAAACTAAACCTCCCAAAGTATAGATGTAGCCCTAATAAACTATTAACTACAATCCTTCAATGCCTTTTGCAACACCCACCCCTTCTTTAATCCATTCGCCAACTAATTTTCCCTAACCATAACAACAATAAGGAGGTCTATCATTGAGGTCCATATTGTGAAAAGGGAAGAAAGTAGTGCTAACCAAGAAACTAAAGCTCAAAATCAGAGGACTCAATACCTTCCATGATGAACAAGATAACAAAAGGTACAAAGAACTCTATAAAAGAAAAATACATGCTTGTAAGTACGTTCATATGTATAAGAAAATATATACCTGTAAGTATGTTCTTATCCATAACCTTGAAGAATTGAATATTAGAGAATAACTTGAGGCTTTAGTAGATCGAGTAGAGGTATAACTATGTCAATATGCAATTACCTATTTTTGTTAAACTAAAATTGAGTTTTATACTACCTTTCAATTTAATAATGAGTCTAAACTTAATTATTTATGAAAAGGATTGACAAATTTAGAATGATGGGAAGGGGATTTTCCTTTTCAATTGCTAACTTTAATGTTGCAATGGATTTCATCAAAAAGGCTAATTCCAATAAGGAATTGTTCATAAATTCAAAATGTGATTACTCTTATGATTTTTAACCTATCGAATTATGGAATGAATGGCCTGTTGAATCTTCTTCTTAAAAGCCAAATGCTCCAAAAACTTTATACCTAAAGAAACTTGTACTCAAATATTAACAACATTTATGGGCTTATAACTTTTCAGGAAGAAGGGATATTATAGGGACTTTAGCTAAAGATGAATTCTATTTTTTGTTCTGTATGTAACAAAATATTGTAGTGAATGATGGATATTGGTTGCTTACACAATTTAGCTTTGATTCAAATAAAAATAAACCTTTAATCTTAGGTTAACACATTACTCAACTGGTCATTAATTTGGACTTATTTGATCTATCAAACACTATTATGCACATTTTCTGTGAGATGGAACCTTTGGATTTAAATTGCTTCACTGAGAATGGGATCATTACATAATAGTCTCAATATATTTGATTTTGTTCCACCTGGTCCAAATATCTCATCCTTTTAGACATTTAAACACAAAAGACTTACAGTTATAGAACAACCAGCTAAGAACCAATAAAACAAATGACATTTCCTCTTCCTTAGCTCAACAGACTCTTCTAGCCTGATTAGATAGGATTTAGAGGAAATTATATCGAATAGAGCACATTACAATAACTTTCTTCTTAGAATAAGGGTTCATGCCCCTTTTTCCACCTTCAATATGAGTCGATTGTTCTTCCTTACCATCCAAAACACAAAGAAAAATATGACAGACTCTTCTTCTTCCTTCTTTCATGTCCTTTTCTATGCTTTAAAGTTAAATATTTAATAAAATATTTTACATAGCTATATGGGTGAGTATAGTTTTTCCTGTTTTGAATTTGTGGCATTTTGGTCATTTTTTAGTATTTGAACACTTTCTTTTAATTTCTTATTAGTGCCTAATGCTCATGGAAAATGATGAAATAAGATGTTCCAAAGAAATTTTTATTGAACTATTTTGAATGAATTGGACTATTTGTGTGCAAATTGATTTTAAAATTGATTACGATAAAGGCTAAACATATTGATATGTTGAAGTAGCTATGGCATGCACTTAGACAAAGCAAGATAATTGATTGATCAAGTATTGCATGAGGACCTAGTGAATTTGTTTGAAACTTGTGAGCATTTGAGCCTTAAAGGATAAAAACATCTTATATCTATCCATTTTTCTTTAGTGAATGATTCTCTTTCATTTAGATACCTTGAAAACTTGTATTGAACTGATTTGAATTACTATGAAGCATGAGAGCTTAAAAATGATAAAGGCCCTACTTATTTTACCCAATTAACTTAAAAAATTACCTTTCTTAATTATTCGTAATTAGCCTCTTTGAGCCATTTTAAAAATCCCTTTTCTTTGTGTTTTAAGGCATATTATAAACTTAACTTATAATATATCCAGTCACCCAACTTCATGTTTTAATAAGGTATTTTTGATCTAATTAAGAGTTAGAGTGACTTTACTTTAAGTTGTGTTGTTTAAGCTACTTATTTAGTATTTAGATTAACGTTATATCATAGGTGTTGTTGGATCCCGTTTCCAGAACCCAACTCATAACAAAAGATCATCAAACATCTAAAGCGTGGTTCCTTGAAATCTCTTCTTGTTTTGATACCATGGATATTGGGACTCGATTTTTGCAATCTGGAGCCCAACCTCGGAAACATAAATCGAAAACGTGTACCAATCGCGAGCGAACTTATACTTAAACAAAAGGCACAGTCAAAAACGGAATCTATGAAATCAAATCGGAAGTCATAAGAATTGAAAATGAATCGAATCAATGGCTCGGAATCAAAGAGAACAAACGGTTCAATCAAACTGAAGGTCAAATTTTTGACATCAAAAAACGTATACTTCAAAGAAACGTCGCGTTGGAAACCATAAAGACACTTGATCTAAACCAATCAAATTCGGTATAATTTTTTTCTTTTTCATCATTTTCATTTTACTTAATCTCATACAAGGCAATACACTTCTTCAATTTGGAATTCACCAATT
>JANIPM010004669.1:0-10241 GCA_027478405.1 Erythroxylum cassinoides | reverse complement strand
TCCTGCCAAATCCTCGTAGATACAACAAAAGTTAGAATATCATAAAGAGATGTGTTCTTCTTCTTATACACTAATAACAAAAGAAAAGAATCGGGTTCGTGCATACGCACCTATAAAGCGCTTGCAAGTATTTTGACCGACCTACCTTGCAATTAACAAATCCTGCCCGTTTTGTTTACTACAGGATGAAACCTCTCATCACTTCTTCTTTTTGTGCCCAACAGCCAACATAATATGGAACCACGTAAAATCTCTCTGCTGCTAAAATATACCAACGAGCTCACTTTCTCACATCGTTGCAACGCATTCATCCCTTCCTACATCTGAACGTATCATTTTTATATTAGCTTTGGATAAACTGTACAATCCATCTCAAAGGAAAGAAAATTGCATCGATTTGAGGTTAAGAACAAAGTTGTGAACACACTAATTGTTAAAGTCACCCCAAGAGTCAAGGAATTAATCATTCTTTTTTTTATACAAGGGAAATAAAACGACAAACTAGCTAGCCGACAACACGACGATACTGGGTGCCCTGACTGTCCCAAAGGAGGAGTGGCAAAAGGGACACTAGGGGTTCTGGTAGATAACATAGCCCTAGGTCAGTACGAAAGGCGAGGGTGGCCAAGTAGTCCGCACATTGGTTCCCTTCTCTCGGCACGTGTTGGAGGTGGAGGGCCCAATCACGTTGAAAAAGATCCCTGGTACCTGCCAAAAAAGAAAAATGATCAGTAAGATCAGGACGGGAAGAAGAAAGGATATTAATCACTTCGAGGGAGTTCGTTTCAACAATGACGCGGCGATACCCCCTAGCCCATGCCAGAGAGAGACCCGAATGGAGACCCCAGAGTTCGGCAATGAGCGGAGATTCATCCCCGATGTGTTGTGTAAAACCGTCACACCACTGGCCGGTGGAGTCACGAAAGAGGCCCCCGGTGATAACAACAGACAACCCGGAATGATACGCTCCATCGGTGTTGAGTTTTACCCAGGTCTCTGGTGGTGTGGACCACTCCACGAGACTGCCAACCAATAGCCCTGGGTTCGGGTAGACACAACGCTCGACTGCCCGGGCCTGGGCTAGCCACTCGACATTAGCCATCACAGCACTCGACCCATTCTCAAGCCACGCGAACTCGGTCTCGAAGATGCTTTTATTGCGCCAACCCCACAGTATCCAGCAGGCAACACCAAAGATAGTAGCCCACGAGCAGTGTAGCTCGTGGTCCGGAACCAAGAAGTTGGCTTGGACCCAGTCGGTCACCTCCGAAAGAAAGAAACCCGTATCAGCCATAGGCCGGAGGAGTTGTTGTCAAAAGGCTTGAACTCGCGGACAGTCACGGACAACATGGATAGTGGCCTTGTCCTGGCCACAGAAGGAGCACCGACTATCAGTAGTGAGGTGTCGGGCCACCCGTTGCTGGTTGGTCATGAGTTTCTACTAGCACAGGAGCCAAAGGAAGGCACGGATTCGCTGAGGCCCCGCCCATTTTCAGATGATTGTCCACAGGCTGACAGTGGTAACGGTGGGGGTTCCGTCAATAACTTCATAGGCAAACGCGACGGAGAACCTGCCAGTAGCAGCTGGACCCCACCTCATATTGTCCTCGGCTGAGCCAGAGGGGTGCAAACATATTTCAGCGAGATCAAGACAGATAGAGGAAGGAAGGTAATGTTGAAACAGGGACCACTTCCAGGAACCGCCAGTATCTATCATGTCTGCAACAGTCGCATATAGGGATGCTTCAGGAATAGGAATGAGGGCCACCCGATGTAAAAGGCCCCACTCCTTAGCCCAATCATCCAGCCAGAAATAAATGCGCGTCCTATTGCCCAAACGCTAGTGGACGTTGAACCATACGTAATGCCACGTGGTCGAAAGCTCGTGCCAGAAGCTGGAAGCTCCACGTCTCGCTAACGTAAGGGGGAAAGGGTCGGGTTGATCCGATATTTAGCCCGGACAATGCGGACCCATAACGTGGATAGTTGGGTAAGAAGGTCCCAACCCAATTTAGCCAAATAGGCGTCATTGGTCGACTGAATGCGTTTGAGACCCAAGCTGCTCACCTTTTTAGACTGGCAGACTATCTCCCACTTAACTAGGTGCATAGTCCGCTGATCCCCTGTGGATCCCCAGATGAACTTGCGCATAAGTCGCTCTAAATCATCGCAAAGTCGCACGGCAGCCGTACAGTTTGCATGGTGTAGATCGAGAGGATCACCAAAACTAACTAGGTTAGGGTGACTCGGCCTGCGAGGGACAACTGTCGTGCTTGCCAACCAGTGAGCCTCTGTTGGACAGCATCCAGGATATGCTGGTAGGTGTGGTGAGTGGTACGCTCATGCAACAACGGGACCCCAAGGTATTTCCCCAAATTCGTCGCACTTTAAATGCCCATGACTTGTCAGATGCAGTGGGCTACGCCCAGAGAGACATTCTGGGAGAAACAAATGCTAGTTTTCTCCAAGTTAACTGCCTGCCTAGAAGTCTGACAAAACTGCTCCATCGTCCGGACAATGAGGTCAGCTTGGGTGACAGTAGCTTCGGCAAAAAGGACCAGATCATCAGCAAAGAAAAGATGGGAGAGTGGGGGGCCAGACGGACTCAGTTTCAGAGGGCGCCAGAGCCCCTGGCCCACAGAATGAGAAATGAGATGACCGAGTCACTCCATACACAAAACAAACAAGTAAGGAGAGAGCGGGTCACCCTATTGGATGCCTCGAGAAGGCCTAAAAGGGGCCAAGAGGGCACCTTGCTAGTTCACCTGCAAAGACACAGTAGTCACACATTGCATGATGACCCAGATAAGATCAGCTAGAAGGTCGATGTCCTCCAAGGTATTTTGAATGAAGTCCCACCGCAGCCGATCATAGGCTTTTTCCAGGTCAACTTTGATGGTAAAATAACCTTTCCGTCCTTTCTTAGTGTGCAGCGAATGAATAACTTCTTGGGCGATGATAATATTGTCCGTGATTTGGCAACCTGGGTTAAAACTACATTGGGTCTCCTGCACCAATTGAGGCAGGCGAGGCTTCAGGCGGTTGACAATGACCTTGGAGAGAATCTTGTAAACCACATTGCAAAGACTAATTGGCCTAAATTGAGACAGTTTCGAAGGGGAGGGAGTTTTCGGGATTAATACAAGAATGGTCTGATTTAGCTCCGGGTCCCACCGTTCCTTATGAAACACAGCTTGGATGAAAGCGGTCACTTGGGGTCCCAGTCGTCCCCACTATTTTTGAAAGAATAAGGCATTGAAGCCATCAACCCCAGGGTCCTTATTAGGGTTCATGCTAAACACCACCTGCTTAAGCTCAAAGGGGTGAATGGGCCGACCGAGGTGGCGGACATTGTCCTCAGAAAGCAGAGGGAAAGTCTGGAAAAGCAGAAAACGGGAGGAAAGGTCCCCCTCGGAAGTATACAGCTGGACAAAATAATCGAGAGCTAAATTGGCGAGCTGGGTGGGATCAGAGATGTTGTCCCCCTGCGAGTTGGTGAGACTGGCAATCGTGAGTTTCTTATGCTTTGCCAGAGTTACAATATGATAGTATTTCGTGTTCTGATCACCCTTCGAGAGCCAATCACATTTAGCTTGTTGATGCCAATAAAATTGCTCCTCACACAATACCTGCATCAGATCACCACTTAAATACCCCTCCAAAACTTGCAAATGGTCCTAGGCATCCTCGGTCATAACCCTCTGTATGCCATGCAGGCGCCCGAGAAGACGTTTCTTGCGATGAAAGATATTACCAAACTCGGTGCGGTTCCAGGTGGCTAGATGCTGGCCAAGGGTATCTAACGCATAACGCAGATTGTCCTCATCAGGATTCCAGTGGAGTTGGACAAAATCATCGAATCCTGGAGGAGTTACACAAGCATTGAGAAAGTGAAATCTCGGAGGGGTAGTCGGGCGGGGAGGGCAAGGCTTGAATCGGACCAACATAGGACGGTGATCCGATCCTAGAAAAGGTAAGTGGTAATTGACAGTGTGAGGGAAAGTGTGGAGCCAATTGGACGACCCAAAAACACGGTCAAGCCGAGCCTGAACCATTCCGTGTCGCCACGTATACCTGGAACCCACAAATCCGAGATCATGAAGTCGACTCCTATGGACCCAGTCTTGAAAGTGGGGGTTCACGATTAGCATAGATCGAGCGCCGCCCCTTTTATCTGCTTCTTCCAGCTTTACATTGAAATTGCCTCCAATAAGCCAGGCCGTCTGGGCAGATCGACCCACCCACTCCAATGCGGGCCAGAGGTGAGTCCGATGCGTCGCTTACGGACTGGCATAAATAGCAATGAACTCGAAACAGGACGAGTCATAACTGACAGCCGTATGAATTTATTGTCGGTGTGCCATCAGAATAGTGATGTGGACCATAGCCCGCCACAGCAGCCATATGCCTCCCAAGAAGCCAGTAGCTTCAACTCGAAAGGAAAAGTCGAACCCCAAGGCCCGGATGACCTTCAGAGCCCGATTGCCACTAATTCTAGGTTCCAACAAAACCAGGAAATCAGGGTTATAAACCCGAATATAGTTACACAGGACGACCTGAAAGTTAGGCCCCCCGGTGCCTTGACAGTTCCAAATAAGAATGGACATAACTAAAGACAACGAAAAAATTTAAAATGACTCCGTACCTTCAATAGGGACGACCGGAGCCTCAATATCCGCAGCCTGCAGCGTCGGCTCTTCCATACTGTCCATCTAAGGTGGGGCAGTCGATGGTGCAGGGCAACCCCTGTCCTCCTGAGAGTCCATCAGTTGAAGTGCAGAGGGGAGCCCAGAAATGGGTGGCTCCTCGAAGGCCTCCAGGCCGTCCATCATTTGGGGTCGGACCGGGCCGACCAATTCCCGATCCACCAGGAGCTGGGGATAACACACCATTTCGGTGTGGGAGGGAATGTCAACCATAACATTATTGGCCTGTGTGGTGGGTTGAAGTTGGAAGTGCTGGGCTCGGTCCAAATTCCAGGCTGGGGTCCCAATACCCCGTGAGGATTCCCCCCGAGTCAAGTGAGAAGAGACTCCCTGCGAGCTTTTGGGCCCTTTCTTGGTCGGATGGGAAAGCCCAGAAGAATTAAACTTGAATCCGTGTGGGCTGTGGTTGTCAGAGCCCATAAAATGGCCTAAGCTGAGTTTCTGGCCCATCCCCATACTGGAGAACGCACAGGAGGCATCTGCACCGTGACCCACCCCTGTCTCCATCCCGGTATGGGCTGTCAGCGCCGCATATCGTGAGCCAGATTTTTGAGCAGACATGTGGGAGCTCCTCCGTGGAGCAGACCGTGGGGGGCACACCTGAGCTGATGACCGTTGGGAGGGAGGACGCTTCATCCTTTGAACTTGGACCCATGGTCCTAAACCAAGCGAGACGTGAGGGTTGACTTGGCTAGTCACCGAAGGAGGGGCATGAGCAACAGCGACAACCACTGGAACCGACGCTGCACTATCGGGCATGCTACAAGGAGGGACAGACGATGCTGAAGGGTCGGGTTGGGGTTGAGGACAGGCTTCTGTCGCGTGACCCACCTTGCCGTACTAGAAACACAGCTGAGGCAACCCTTCGTACTACACCTTCAAAGTTTTGCCGACTAAAACTACAGTGGTGCGCAAGGGATAGTTGAGATCGACTTCGACTGCCAGTTGAGCGTAGCGTCCACGGAGTGTCTGCAGGATATGTTCATCGATCCTCACCGTTTTGTCCACCATATTCCCTAATGTCGTGAGGATACTCGGGTGATATCGAGCGATGGGAAGGTCCGGGAACCGGATCCAGGTCACCTCCTGGTGAGCGTGGTCGTGGGAAGGGTGGAAGGAAGGCAGCCAATGCTGCACCGAAAGAGCTTGCCCATAGATGATCCATGGGCCGGCTGTCAGGGCATGGAGGAAGTCATCGTCTGCTTTGAAACAAACCAAGAAAAAATCATGCTCAAGGTCAATGATCTTCAATGCTCCCTTCGGGTTCCAGAGTGCACAGAGACGGTTGGTGAGGGCTTGGAACCCAATACGGCGACCAAAGAGTTTCACCACCACGGCATTAGTCCATTGGCGATCAAGCTTGTCCTTGAAAGTTGGTGACAATTGCAGGCCACCCCCGTGCTCAGTGGGCAAGTGGAGGATATCGCCTTCCTCCAACTCAATAAGCTCATCATCGATCCATGCGGATGCCTCCTCCGAGCTCGGGGCAGGGGAACCCCCAGAGACAACAGCGCTATAAGACATCGGGGCTAGAGTCAGAGCGGGATCCTCGCGTTTCCTCGTCTTACCCCTTTTGGATTGAGGTCCCTCGTGGTCGAGGGGCTCCATGGGTGACCCAAGAGCGGGCAGAAGCAAAGCAGAACACACACAGAGAGCGGTTGTTATGAGGCACGTAAACCTAGCGTAAAATCGTTGGCAATAGATTAAAAGTATCTTTAATTAAATATACAATCAATCAATTAGCTATAAGATATAAACCAACAAAATAGCCATATTTGATGATACAAAAGGATGATGAAAAACCCGTTAAACCCATTCCAGTACTTGCAACAGTTCCAAATCAGACTTACGAAATAAAAGACCCGAAATAGCTAGTTAGGAAGTTGATCAGTAGATTTTACATAGGTTTATGAAGACTTTTATCTCTCTTGTCCTTTTTAATATAAGACTATGATAACTACCTTCTGTGAAATCTCATATTGCAGTATATACTTCTATTCATTAAGAGTTCGTTCCCAATATCAAGGTTTGCGTTTCAAAACGCATTGGAGATGCAATGAGTTAAGGTTTATGCGCCTCCATGGAGTCAGCTCTTCCCCCAAAACCATTTGGTAGCAGCTGCAATACGTTTGCAGTTGCCATAAACACGGGAAAAGAGACGTCTTTATTAGCAAAGAAACATCTGCCGAAAGAAAAATAACCATCAAGCTCTATGGTTATTGAGATACATTTCAAATTAAGTTATTCACAAATTTATAATTAAAAATAACAAATAATATGAAGATTTTATGCAAATGGTTTATAAAAAGGCTTCATTGAATAAAAATGGTACTTAATGCATAATTTCCATGCAATGGACTTAACAATGGATTAAGCCAAGCCTAGTTTGAGAATTTCTATTCAAATTTGGGCTTGCTTAGAAGTTTAATCAGGTTTGGGGCATAAAGCCTAAGTCTTTCAGGCCTGAGTAGTTGAAGGTGAACTTCACCCACTTTTTTATTTTTAAAATTAAAAATAGAAAAAATTTCTAACTTCAGGCTTAGTTAGATTAAGGTTTGGTTCAAAGTCTAAAATTTTTAAACAAAAAAGAGGTCAAGTTCAGTTTCAATTAAAATTTAACCAAATTAAGTTAAGTTTATTGACTTTGGATCAAACCGGACTGGGTAGAGCCAAGTTTAAACTTAACTGTCACTTTCGTTATTTAAGTGTAAATGATGAGCTATATATTTACAAATACCAAATCAAAAAGAACAAAAAGTATAAACTTTACAACCTTTATATGTTTGATCAATTGAACCGATAGATATTAAAAATATACTAGATCAAAATATACATATATATATGAAAAACAAAATCCATATTACAATCCCTTCACACATACTCTTCTGCTTGCATCTTCTTGTCTAGAGAACAATTAAAGATATTGAGAAATTATTGGAGAGGATTTTATGGAATGGTGCTAAGGAAGCTACAGCTCATTACAAAGTCAACAGGGACATAATATGCAGACCTAAAGATGATGATGGATAGGGAATGGAGCATCTAAAGATTACTAATAAAGTCGTATTATGTAAAATTAGATTACGGAGGAAGCTAACTAATAGAGACGATCACGTGTACTTTCTAAGAAGGAGTTTATAGCAAATGGCTAACTACTCCAATACTTCTAGGTGCATGGTGCATGGACCAATTGCTTGTATTGAGGGAATATGCCTCATTTTGGTTTGACAGTTAGTGCTCAGCTGTACCTCTAATAAATTAATGCCCCCTTAATGGAATCTTTGATTCTTCAATTTTCATTTTTTTTCTATTCACTTAACTTTATTGTGTACAGATTAGAAATTCATGGATTAAATGAGTATCGTCAAAGGGGTAGTATACGTATCACGTTTCTTCTGGCGTATAAGCAAAAGATTTACGTTACGTGCAAGGATCAGAACAACTGTAAATTAAAGTCTAAAAGCTATATAAATACAGGGGACATGATATAAATATTCTTTTTGTCATTTATTTATTTTTAAAATTTGATTATTTAATTTTAAAAATATAATATTAAAAATACTTAAAATGATTTTTTAAAATAAAATTAACACATCGAAACTCTTTTTTTAATAATTTAAATAATATTTTCTTATAATATCAGAAAATTACCTCAAGGCCCCGTCTTTTTTCAACCCCATATATTTCCTTGACGTGTATGCTAATATAGCTTCACATGTATATTTGCCTATTTGGTTTAGAAGCTTTATTTGTACTTTTTCAAGAGTTAATTACACTATTATCCTATATAGTAAATTTTAAAAATTAAAAACCCATCGGAACCGATAACATTGACCCTTTTTTTATTAATATCAAAATATCAACTGATGCATTACTTGTTATAATCAATCAAGAATCATAATTAATTTTGCCATATAGTGTAAGTTTTATTCTCATTATTAATAAGTATGGTCCATTTAAAAGGTTAGCCCTACCATTATTTTGTGTTGCCTACCTACCGCACTCAACGTTTTTGTGATGGCCAATGCATTGAGTGGTTGTTGGTTGTTAAAAACCAACCTCTTCGGGTTCTATCCTCACCTAGCAGATTCTACACCATCTTTGTTGCTTGGAAGAGGATAGACAATCTTCATCAACACATTCAGAAATATAGAAGAGGCAATGGCTGGAGGTAATCGTTCTTGATCTTCCGCTGCTTTGCTTAACATATATATATACGGTTTATATATGTTGTCTTTGCATGTATTTTATACGTGATGTTTTGTATGAAATGCATGCCCACTCTGCCTAGTTGATTTACATCAAGCGCATGATCGCGGACGGAGACTGCACCAGAGGATGATGTTGAATCTGGTGAGGTAACCCGCGCTCTGGTTGCTGAAAGGGAAACGCCAGTGAGCTCAACCTCTCGATGTCGCAAGAAAACGGTGAGAGAGGTGCGACGAAGCCTTGAATCCCGTGGATTACTACTAGGCCGTTGTTGAACAGATCTGGTTGTGTGATCTCCACGCCGCCGATGAAAACCCTGACAGTGGAGGAGGAACCTGCTGTGGTGTTAGTGATTGTACTACTGGTGACGGTTATGCAACGGCCAGGACTTAAGGTTTCGACTTTGGTCCCAAAGGCGAGCTTACGGAGATAATCGATGGTGAAAAGACCAGGAACAATGTGTTCGCGGAGGAGGTTCGGGATGGAGCAAGAGAAGCACGAACGGATAGAGGAATCGGAAGGAGCGAAGAGAGTAGAAGGACCTGACCAGGCGGCGACGGAGGAGTCGGCGGAGAGCGACGGAGCTGCCATGGCGAGCTCGTTGAAGCCGAGATGAGAAAGTATAGGACCGAGAAGAGCATTGTTAGTGAAAAGCGACTTTTCATGGAAATCATGAGAGACCGTGTCCGTCATCGTCGGCGGTGGCGACGAAGTGGCGGAGACGAATGAGGAGGAGGAAGACTCGAGGACGGAATTAGTGGCGGTTACCCGAGAGAGAATCACAATAGCTGAGAGAACCACAACTCGCACAGAGGCTTTCGCCATTTTTGAACAATCGCTAAGTGAAGTGATGGTGACAATACTTATACGCGGGCTATTTATAAAGTTGATCAATGGAGTTCAGAACTCTTCTAGAACACAGCTCGTGAGTGAAATGAACGCCTGAGTACGCGCGTGAAGTCTGGAAATATGGAATTCCCCCAAAGCATAACCGTTTGTGTGAGTTGGTTCTGTGTTTCTGTTAGTTTTGGCGGGAAACTGAAGAAGCTGTGGTATGAGGGTGACGGTGACGGCCAATTGGACGGCTATGATCGTTCAAAATATTGCAGGTGAAAGCTTTTCCGTATGATTGTTTTGTGTTACTTTATGGGCTTGGACCATTGGCCCGAAATATAATGTAGTGGTGGTTAATAATAAGAGGCAATAAATTAAGCCCAAATTTATAAGCTTTTTTTTTTAGATCTTTTATTAGAGGAATTTTTCTAAGAAGTTAGTTGATTGTTTGGCTATTATTAAAAAAAAAATTTTTGAAAAAACTTCAATGAA
>JANIPM010004663.1:0-10243 GCA_027478405.1 Erythroxylum cassinoides | reverse complement strand
ATAAAACAAAACAAATAGTTGAATTCACTAATAATATAACCAAATATTTCAATTAACTAGCATAATTGAGGAGCTTACATGCTAGAAGGGCAAGCTTAAGCTTGTATTTTCATAATTCTTTTAAACCTAATTGGGGTAATCGGGTAACCTAAATTTTTTTCGGAGTTACCCGTCCCAAACCAAAAACAATTCGGGTAATACACGACCCGACCCGATTTACTAGTATTTTAGCATTTTATTACCTGATTTAATTAATGCTCACCCCTACTTGGGAGGCGGGAGATTAAATTTAAAAAACGTTGTAGTGTTGCTCGGGCAGGGCTCGGGGAGGAAAGCTAATTTCCTAACCTTTCCTGACGTCTAACTCTCCAAGACGTCGTGGATAGTACTTTACCACGTCCTGCTACCAAAACAACGTAAAAAACATGACTTTTCAACGACGTCTGCATTCAACATCGCCGAATTTTCCCACCTCTCGTGACGTCTAAACAGACGTCACGAAAGCGTCCTACATTTCGTGACGTCTTCTACGAAGACGTCGCGAAAGCATCTTTTTGTTGTAGTGTACCAAACTTTGTCCATCCACAGGCATGCCAATGCCCTACACCTGATATATACAAGTATGATGTATTTAGATTAACGATCTCTTAGGCAACCCACCTCGTATAAGGTACTTGAGTTTACATTTTGTTCATATATATTAGAAACTGCAAGTAAACGCGGAAGCTTTTCCTCTCTTGTCAAAACAGTTTAGTGTATAAGTTATTAAATAAGAGATGCCAAATATTTATTTCTAGTAATCGTGAACTCATATGTTTCTTTTAATTGTTTGCTTAAGCCCTGCAATTCTTAAGACGTTGCTGCTTCGTGGCTAAATGTTATGAGCTTCGTTAATGTATGCCTAGGTAATAACTTTTAGAAATGATATGGTTTTCGTAGCAAAATATATTTAGCTATATTTCGTCAAAGTAGCTAAAGTTTATTGCAGAGTATTAAGATATTTATTGTATATCTTATTGTTTAATTTTGACATTTTTAATTATTAGGTCTTCAAGATAATCCAAATCATTATATGGGGTAAATAAGTAACACCCCTTATTTAAGTTGGACTCTGGTATAAGAATTGCAGTGAAATTAGAAGTCCACATTTAATTGAAGTTCAAGTGGATTATGTTAGATAAAAGGTAGATATCGTATTTCTTTCTACGTGAAAAAGGCAGGCTTGTGTGAGTGATTTTCGTTGGTGTCTTGATTGGTTGATTGAGCGTGGATGGGCATATCATATTGCTGTTGTGTGGATCACGTTAGGTGTGGAATGGAGATTGTAAGATTGCTTGTGTAGTGGTAGCGTGTGACATTCTAAGTCTTAGAATTTTTGCATACGTGACCTTGCTTCTGTAGCTCTACACTTGTCGTTGATGTCTTTACAACTGGGTCTTCTTTTGTTTTGCATTGTTGACGGATTTTCTGTTGAGAGTTCTTAGATTTGTGGTTGTCGATTGGATTGGAGTGTAGCCTGATCTTGTACCAAGGATGTTGTTACAAATGTCATCTTTATTTGACTCATTTCCATCATAAAATGATCTTTGCAACAATTTTTGCATATTATTCTATTTTTTACAAAACAGAATTAATATGTAATTCAAATATAATTAGCGAGTACAACATAAAAAATAAACTTAAAAATGAAACAAAATTTTATACTTACACAAATATTCTATGCTTCTTTAGCCGTCCAACCTTCACCTTCCTTGCAGTGTGTTAGTTTGTAGAGTGTGATCCTATCACACTATTGTAGAGTGTGATCCTATCACACTTTCCTATCGCACTTATGAAAAAAAGAATTAAAAACATAATAAATAATATTGTATTTACTGTTAAAATTATGACATATAACCAAAGTATGACAACAAATGATTTAGAGCCAGTGTTGTGACGAGTCTTCATTTTTGCCTTATTAGCCTTGACTTTCTCATACTTTTCTAAAAAAAAGAAATATTCGTTAAATTTTGTAACAATATTAATGAAAACAAATGTGAAGAGAAAGAAGACAAACCTTAACACTGATAAATGCCCAACAATCACACATTTGACCCCAATTTTCTTGAGACAAAAATTCAAGAACATATCTCCTTGCCTCCTCATCGGAAGGAAAAGATTTGTAGAATTTATGCATCCAATAATGATGGTCCTTGGCCCTTTGTTTCAAAAGTGAGGGCAAACAACTTGAAACTTCAGGCTTATCGATATCGACAATATTGTTTCATCTGTGAAAAACAAATAAAAGTTAAATTAATACTTAAATATAAAATAAAATTGCATATAATTAATTAAATTGAAAAATTACTAAAACTTTGTCCAAATTATTCTCTATCAAGTTATCTTGCTTTAACTACTTCACATGTTGAAGGCAAGGCAATTTAGTCCTCACAATAACCCCTAACTCACTAGCCAATTTTGTCGATTGAATCTTGTCAATAGGACGACCTTGTGAGATATCAATATGAGCAGACAACTTGTTGTTCATTGCAACATTCATGTGTTGTAATTCAAAATCTTTAGTAAACCTTTAGATAAAATAAAACACATGAAACATGTAAAGATAACTATAATTATAGGCAGTAAAGATTAACAAACCTAAAGATCCCTCAGTACTAGTTGATGTAGATAGAGGTTACTGCTAACTAGTTTCATTAGTTGATGAAGTCGGTAGTTGTTATTTGATAGGATCGGACTGACCTAGTTGTTGTGGGGGAGGAATAATTTCAATAGTTGTCAACTTCTTTCCCTTGTTTCTACCGGGTGCATAAACATAACTCAAACATGAAAATTCTGCATAAACATAATTGAAATACCAACATTTTACATTAACATAAGTCAAACATCAATATTGTGCATTAACATAGATCAAAACATTAACATTTCACATAACATAAGTCAAAATTGATTGAATTAAAAACTTAAGTCAAACATGAAAATTCCGCATAAACATAAATTAAACAACAACATTCACATTAAAATAAATCAACAATAAGCGTTAATGTAAATGAATATCAATAATACGCATTAATATAACTCTAACATGAATAATATATTTGAAACAATATGAACAATATATTTACATTCAATCATCATGATAAAGATCCTGCAAATCATCATCATTAATTACATTATGATTAGTCTTCACCACTAATATATTCGGACAAAATATCATCATTGTCATATAATTTATCCTCAGTATAGTCTTCATCTTTTTCTATGATAAGATTGACTTGTACTTCATCCACTTGTACTATATTGGGGTCAATATCTCTCCTATAGAATTATGACATATATGCATCTTCGACTGACTTTATTATTCGACTCTGATTCAATCTCTTCATATACTTCATCTTTATCTTCAATCATTAAACCATTATCCCTTTTACAAAAATCGAAGAGATTTCGATGTTGAAACTTTTGAGCAACCTTTTAATTGCTTCCCAATATAGTATCACTGAGGTAGAAAACTTGCTTCACTTGACTTGCAAGGGCAAAAGTGTCAGTATCATACCATGTCTTACTAACATTGGTGCTAGTAATATTCTCGTTCACTTTCATGTTAGTAAGATTAAACCATTTGCACTTAAACAGAACAACCTTCTTATCCTTAATGTAATGCAACTCTATTATTTCATAGATGACACCATAGAAGTGAATTAAATTGTCATCATGACATCCCTCAACAACAACCCGATAATTTTGGCTTCTAAGTCAACTGTCTCGATCTTATATGTAAAATGTCACCCCATTAAAAATGCAACCTATATATTTTTTCCCACAAATATAAGGCCCATATGTCAAACAATGTAACATTGTTGTCGTTTCTTGCACATTATGGTTATGTAACCGTATCATCTGTATAGCAAAATGAAATTAGAAGATAGTTTGACATACAAATTGTCAGAACTTCATAATATTCCATCAATATGTAAATTACTCGATTTCTAAACCATGATACAAACTTAAGCTTATGTCTTTCTCCAACATTAATATTCTCTTTGCTTCGAATGGACTCTTTGTGCTCTCTATTTAAAAAAGAAAATAGAGGTCAGGAGATATATATATATATATATATACTTTCTCGCAATTGTTCAAAATATACCAATGGGTGATTTCGAATTTGTCTTTAGTTAATTCCACATATTTACCTACACCAAGTGGCTTTACTTTTTGGCAGAAAATTGACCAGCCACCATCTTCATCAAAATCAAAGTTACGTTATGGTCTATTAAATCTTATCTCCATATCATTTAAGTACATCGAACAAAATGTCAAGCATTCATTTACTATATAAGCCTCTGCAATAGACCCTTCAGGTCAAGCTTTGTTCGGTACGTAACGCTTAAGAGAGCATAAAAACTTGAACAAAATATAAAATATTAGCAATTGTTACTAGCAAATAACTTTTTAAAAAATTAAAAGTAAATATTAATTACCTTTTAATAGGGAACATCCATCGAAGAACCGGTCCACACAATTTTGAGTGAATTGTCAAATGAACCATAACATCAAAAAACAATAGGGGGAATACTAGTTCAAGCTTACATAGAATCAAAGATAAATCTTTTTCCATTTTGTCAAGCTCTTCAACTTTAAGTGCTTTACAAATAATTGCTTTAAAAACTCACGCAATTGACCCAAAGTTATAAACTTGTATAACATATTTTGCTTAGCAGCCTCATTGAATAACTTTGATGGTTACATACAGGACAAGCCATACACCCTTTAGTGCTCCCTCTAGACAAATTCTCATAAGCTGGGAAATCATTTATGGTCCACAAAACAACGACATGCATTATAAATGTTTCACCTTGAACAACATCAAAAGTTTGTAGTCCAACTTCCCATAGATCGTTTAAATCATTAATTAATGGTTCCATGTATACATCGATATCCTTACTAGGAGCAGTACGTCCTGGAATAAGCAAAGATAATATCATAAAAGACTCATTCACACACTTCCATTAAGGTAAATTGTATGACACTATAACTACTGGCCACATGCTATATGAAGTATTCATATTACCAAAAGGATTAAATCCATCTGAGGCCAATCCAAGTTAATCATTACAACAATTATGTGCAAACCATGGAAACTTTCTATCAAATTCTTTCCATACCATTAAGTTTGCTTGATGACGTATAATGTTATCATCAATGCGTTTGTTTTTATGTCACCTCATATTTATGGATGTTTTTGTTGATATAAAAAGTCTTTGTAGTCATGGTTTAATAGGAAAGTACCGTAGGATTTTATTCAGTAACTTTTTTCCCTCTCCCATTATCCACTTGCTACCTTAATGTACCACAAATCGGACACTCCTTAAGATCTTTACTGTCCTTCCAAAATAGAGCATAATCATACTTACAAGCATGTATTGATATATATCCTAATCTAAGATCCCCTAACAATTTCTTTGCATCATAGTAAGATTTGGGCAATTTATATCCAACAAGTAATGCATCATTGAGTTAGTCAATTAACATGTCAAAAGACTTGTTACTCCATTTATTATAGACCTTCAACTACAATAACTTCACAACAAAAGATAGTTGTGAGAAATTTGAGCACCCTGGATATAATTCTTCTTGAGCAACTTTTAATAACTGCTCAAAATTATCTTCTGTAATACTACCAATTATGTTAGGCATAGATGTTTCATTCATAGTCTCCATATAATTTCCATAATGGTCTAACATCTCACCAATCTCATCATCACCATCATCATTAACATCACAATCAGCCACATCATTCTTCTTATTATCATCATAACTTGTACCAACGCTTCTACTACAACTCCTTATGTTCACCATGATAAAGCCATAGAGTATAAAATTTATCTGTGCCTTGAATTAGCAAGTGACTATATACCATGTCTTGACTTTGAAAGTTGACATTTAAACAATCGATTCAATGACAACAAATACGACATTCATCACCCATTTGATGATGTACAAATTGCAAGAAACTCTTAACTCCTACGTATTTAGTGGACCATTTCTGATGAGACATCCAACTTTTATCCATGTAGCTATACAATAGAAAGTTAGTGACTGAATTATTAAATGCAATCCTCTTTTAATTTCATGTGACAATAAAAGTTACTACTAATTGGAGCATTTTTTTTAAGTTCATTCACAAAGATCTAAAGTAAAGCAAAATTCAGATACGTGGCGTTGTTTACACGTGTAAATCAAGAAAGGGTCTTCTCGCTATCGCTCCTAGGCTCATGGAAATTTTCACCGATAAACCTCATCGGAGCTGCATTACTGGTTTCCAGTTTATATACTATCCTACACGCTTATTATGCTTTAAATTCATATCAATTTTACGTGACAATAAAAGTTACTACTAATTACAGTGCAAGTATCTTACACAAAACCAACACCTCCTTTGCATTCACACAAAACTTAAATACAAATACTCATACTATCAAAAATATGGCAGACATTAATTAGTTAGAAAAGTTACTTAATTAGTTAGAAAAGTTACCTAGCCGGAGACAACTGTAAAGTAAAAACACGAAAGACGATGTTGAAACGATTATTGATAGTCTTTAACACAAAAACTCAGCCTGCGACTTAATACACATATTAAAGCAATCACATTTAGTACTACAAAATAAAAGTCACATAGTTTGTAAGATTACAACATTTTTGCTTTTAAATGAACTTTTCACTTTTCTTAACCATTTAATGTTCTTCACAAATGTTATTAATAAGTTGATTTATCAAAGATTCCACATAAAAGGTTATAAATCAAGTTAATGGAATAACAAAGTGATCAGACGATCAAAATGAGCAAACTGAGGCACCTACAATAACGAAACACTCCTATCAATTATTCTTCAACGTAATAGTCAATTTAACAAACACCTTACATGCATAAGAAATTCATCCCAATATCACAACCAAAATCTCGTCTTTTCCTTCCATCTCTATCATTAACACATTCAATTTGTTTTCTAATCACAGACAACTCAAACCAATGAATAAAACTCAATATATTAATCTTTAATACACCCAACATCCCACGGTTGTCCAAGCAAGCACAAAATAAAACCAAAACTAAACACCTCATGTTGTACCTACACGAAGGAGAGAAGGCAGAACCACACCGAGAAGAAGAAAGTCATCCAAATAAGATGGAAGGTCGTCAATACTAGGGAGAGAACAAAAAACAAAATAAACAAGCGGGAGAGGGAAAAGACTGGGAAAAAATGAGGGGATTGGGGATGTCGTTTAATTTTAAAAAAAACGTTCGATACATTTGGTGACGATTCTTACAAATGTCGCCATATGTTGTTATAAAATTAATTTTTTGCGACTCTTTCTTAAATTCGTCGGTAAATGTAATTTTTTGTGTTGACATTGTCAAAAAGTTGCTATTCATAAGATTTGGCCACGATTGTCTTAAATAGTCGCCAAATCTACATTTTTTGTATATTTTCTATTTTCCTGTAATATATCGATAATATAAAATAGTTTACAATTTATATATAGTAAATAGAGTTTTGTGACACCAACTCGTATATTTTAAAAGATATTAATAAGAAATTTTAATTTATTTTGAATTTTATATTTATAGATTTTCCCTTTGTTATATAAAATTTTAACAAAATGTTACCCAATTTATATATAGTAATTAGAATTTTGTCACACCACATAAAATTGTGAAATAATATATTTTTAAAAGACATTAATAACCAAAATTTATTTATGTAATAAAAATTAATTCTGTATTGATTGTCATATAAATTTTTTAAATAACCAAAATTTATTGAATTCCATTATTTATATCATCGTAATTATCTGTTAATTAATTACATCGCAATACATATAATTATATATGGTAATTAATATAATGCTATCTTCATGCCATTACCATTTCGTGACGTTGTGGACATTGACGCCAAATGGTAAATTTATTCCTTGCATAATTGAAGATGACATCGTTTTGTTTAACAGAAAAGATAACATTTTTTACTAGGTTATTAATTCAAACACGAACCTTTCTTCATTTTTGTGCTAGCCGTCAACATTCCTCTTCGTTCACTATCCACTAAATGTCATCCCCTCTGTTGTGGTCATATCCTGTGTTTTACTTATCACCGTCGAAGAAGCGTCGCTACTTGTGTTGGTATTATTCTTCTTTTCTATTTTCAAACTCTCCTTCTTTTGCTCTGTTTATCTGCTATGTGTAAGAGTTTATTGTGATTATTATGTTCTACTTAGGGTGTATGAGTTTTTATTTGTGTTTACACGTTTGGAAGATAGTTTCTTCAATTTCTGTGTTGGATGTGTATGAGTTGACATTTTTTCCCACCTTTCATGTTTGCTTGACAAATGCCTCCTAATTGTTTGATGAAATGCTTGAATGAAGGCTACTTCTGCAACAGATATTTATGTGCATATTTACATTTGATTGTACCACTTATAGTATACATTTGTATATATCAAAATGATTTTTTTTAACATGTAATGAAGTTGTGATTACAAATAACACTTAAAAGTCAAATGGTAAAAAATAGAAATATGGTCAAACGTTCGACACATTTGGGGACGATTCTTACAAATGTCGCCATAAGTCATTACAGAATTAATTTTTTGCGACTCTTTCTTAAATTCGTCAGTAAATGTAATTTTTTATGATGACATTGTTAAAAAGTTGCTATACATAAGATTTGGCCCCGATTGTATAAAATAGTCGCCAAATCTACATTTTTTGTACATTTTCTATTTTCCTATAATATATCGATAATATAAAATAGTTTACAATTTATATATAGTAAATAGAGTTTTGTGATACCAACTCATTTAATTTATTTTCAATTTTATATTTATATATTTTTCCCTTTGTTATATAAAATTTCAACAAAATGTTACCCAATATATATATAGTAATTTGAATTTTGTCACACCACATAAAATTGTGAAATAATATATTTTAAAAGACAAAATAACCAAAATTTATTTATGTAATAAAAATTAATTTTGTATTGTTTGTCATATAAATTTTTTAAATAACCAAAATTTATTGAATCCATTGTTTATATCATCGTAAATATCTTTTAATTAATTACATCGCAATACATATAATTGTATATGGTAATTAATATAATGCTATCTTCATGTCATTACCATTTCGTGATGATTATGGACATTGATGCCAAATGGTAAATTTATTCCTTGCCTAATTCAAGATGACGTCGTTTTGTTTAACAGAAAAGACGACGTTTTTACTAAATTATTAACACAAACACGAACCTCTCTTCATTTTTGTGTTAGCCGTCAACATTCCTCTTCGTTCACTATCCACTAAGCGTCGTCCCCTCTGCTGTGATAATCTCCTGTTTTCTACTTGTCACCGTCGAAGAAGCATCACTACTTGTGTTGGTGTTATTCTTCTTTTTTATTTTCAAACTCTCCTTTTGCTCTGTTTATCTGCTATGTGTAAGAGTTTATTGTGATTATTGTGTTCTACTTAGGGTGTATGAGTTTTTTTTTGTGTTTGCATGTTTGGAAGCTAGTTTCTTTAATTTTTGTGTTAGATGTGTATGAGTTGACATTTTTTTCCCACCTTTCACGTTTGTTTGACAAATGCCTCCTAATTGTTTGATGAAATGCTTGAATGAAGGCTATTTCTACGGCAGATGTTTATGTACATATTTACATTTGATTGTATCACTTATAGTATACAAATCTATCTATCAAAATGATTTTTTTTGAACATGTAATGAAATTGTGATTACAAATAACATTTAAAAGTCAAATGGTCAAAACTAGAAATATGGTCAAACGTTCGACACATTTGGTGACGATTCTTACAAATGTCGCCATATGTCGTTACAGAATTAATTTTTTGTGACTCTTTCTTAAATTCGTCGGTAAATGTAATTTTTTTATGATGACATTGTTAAAAAGTTGCTATACATAAGATTTGGCCACGATTGTCTAAAATAGAATCCAAATCTACATTTTTTGCACATTTTCTATTTTCCTGTAATATATCGATAATATAAAATAGTTTACAATTTATATATAGTAAATAGATTTTGTGATACCAACTCATTTAATTTATTTTGAATTTTATATTTATATATTTTTCCCTTTGTTATAAAAATTTTTAACAAAATGTTACCCAATTTATATATAGTAATTAGAATTTTGTCACACCATAAAAATTGTGAAATAATATATT
>JANIPM010004629.1:0-10246 GCA_027478405.1 Erythroxylum cassinoides | reverse complement strand
CAATACTTATACAGACAAGATTGAACATGTATAAATTTATTTATAAAATTTTAAATATAATTAATCTGTTCATTATTAATCATTATATATCTATATTTAAACCAATATACAAAATAACAATAATTATAGAACAATATAAAATTTTTTATTTTTTATCAAAAGTTAATATGTGTTATAAAGTGTGATATAATTTTTTTATATTTAATTATAATAAATATATTATATTTTATTATATGATATAACTATTATAACTATTCTTTACATGTATGTATTAGGAAAAAAAGTAAAATTAATTTTGAATTCACAAAATGTAGAACCCTTGCTATAACATATAACCATTAAAATATAAAATAAAAGTAAAAGTTGTAAATATTTTCTATGTTTCTCAAAATTATACTTTTGTTTATCCATGTATGTGTATATGTATACTATTAACACAACTCTATTTTCAAGTTAAAACAATCATAGGTTCATTATTTTCTTGTAACAGTTCAATATAGGCAGGTTTGTCTTGGGAAAGGGTATGAAGGGCACCTGAGTAGGGCTCACTCTTATAAAGATATAATAGGACCTATTCTTGATCTTTATAAAGAACAAAAAGAGATAAAATAAGACTCACTTTTGGCCTTCATAAAGAGCAAAATGAGGCAAAATAAAGCTAAGCTCACTTTTGACACTTTTAAAGAGCACAATGAGGCAAATCTTTTTAGTTTTCTTTTTTTTCTTTACATATTTTTCATTTGATTTTTTTAGTTGCTCTCTGAATCTTAATGTTAAGAATCAATGCAATTCATTGGATTCTTCAATTATGTCATAATGAGGGGCTTAAGGTAGTCTCTTTAATAATGAAAATATGTTTTTAAAAGTTTACATATTTATATATTGTTAATTTATTGAGTCCTTTTTTTCTTTGCCCAGAGTCTATAAAACATTAGAAACGCTGAATATAAGTGACTCCTCATTAAGAGAATTTTTAAAAAATCTTTAAGATAAAAGTTCAAAAAAGATTATAAAATCTCTTAAATATAACCATTTTTTGGGTTGGAAGACCCATCATTATTATCCTACATTCTTTATTCCCAAAGCTCAAAAATCAATCATTTATGGTTGTTATTTTTACTATTGTAACAAGGCTAAATTAGGACTTGTTGGCAAAACCATAGCAAAGGACCTGGGAGAGGTCGTTGAAGAAGAAGAACATCTTAGGACTTGTCAAATATCCGAACGCTGCATCATAACCTCTCCATTGCCATAGCTTCCTTAAGTCCACTCATAAAGATCTCAAGTCACTATTGTTGTTGAAGATTCCAATCAGAGCAAGATGCTGGATTTGTTAAAATTTCTCGAATTCGGTTGATGGACAAGATTTTTCAACTATTTAAACATCTATCTTTGGTGTTTAAGGATAAAGGAAGCTTTAGTAAGCACTTTGGAAACCATATCGGATTCTTTTGTTGAGAAAATTGACCGGATTAAAGTAAGCTTGCAGCTAAATAGGATTGAAGGAACAATAATGGAGAAAAAACATACAAATTTTCATGTGAAAAACCCCTAAATGAATTAGCGTAAAAATCATGGACAAGAAGAAGAAACTTAATTATAAAAATTCAAGAGTTACAACCTCCATTTTACAAGGATAAAGGAGAAATACTAACTCTCTAAAAAATAGTTAAAGAAAAGAAGATTTGGGATGAATATAAAACCATCTAGCAAGGCTTATTTATAAGCCTCCCAGATGCGATTACAACTGTGAGCTGATTGTCTATAACTACCATTTTTTATTTTTCTTCTTTCTGTCTGCACGTGGACAACTGTCTGTATGCAAGTTTCTTCCTACTTTTGTTGACGTATTTTAAGTCAAATGTCTTCTTTTTTTTGACTCTTTTAAGTCTGTAGTAACAATCTCTCACTTGAATATGTAATTGAATGTTAATTAGATTTTCACACTATTCTTTCTTCCTTGTCATTTCCATGTTACTAATGTCTCCATTAGGCCGCAAGATGATCAACACCAAATACCAAATAAATTTGTCAATATTGACCACTTTCATCATAAAATCTACAAGATTGTCTTTAGTACAAATCATATCCACAGTTCCTTCTTCCACTTTCTTATGAACAAAGTGATAGTGAACACATATGTGTTTTGTTTTTGAATAAAAAGTTGGATTCTTTGTAAGGTGTAAGGCATTTTTACTGTCATAAAATAGAGAAATCTTCTTTTGCTTGTGCCTGAGCTCCTCCAATAGCATTTTCAACCAAACTGTTCTTTACTAGCTTATGCAGCTGCTACATATTATGATTCTATTGTTGACGTAGCCACAACTGACTGTATTTTTGAGACCTAGCTTATAGTCCCACTAGCTAGTGTAAATGCATAACTTGTAATGGATTTGCTACCATCATGATCATCTACATAATCAGAGTCCACATATCTACTGACAATAAAGTTTGATACCTCATAACACAATGTAACATCTGAGGTCCCTTTAATGTATCTAAAGACCTTCTTTATAACATTCCAATGCTCTCTGCTAGGATTCACCATATACCAATTAACTACTCCCAATGAATGTACAATATCTAGTCTTATACAAATCATAACAAACATTAAGCTTCCCACTGTTGATGCATACAGTACTTAAGACATCTCCATCCTCTCATCTTTACTGCTATGACTCATGCTAGAGGACAACTTAAAGTTAACAAGAAATGGCATAGAAATTGGCTTACAATCTTGCATGTTGTACCGTCGCAAGATTTTCTTCAGATAATTCTTCCGAGAAAGCCAAATCTTCCTGTTACTTCTATCTTGATAATTTTACATCCCTAGAATCTTGTTTACTAGTCCCAAGTCCTTTATTTCAAAATTTCTAGCCAACTGAGCCTTCAATTCTATAACAAGATCTTTGTTGGGGCCCGCTACTAACATGTTGTCTATATACAATAGCAAGATAGTGAAGTCATTGTCACCAAACCTCTTGAAATATTCATAAGAGTTTGCATTTAGTCTACTGGATCCAAGGTTCATAATGAAGGAATCAAATCTCTTGTACCAAAGCCTTGGTGCCTGTTTTAGACTATACATAGATTTATTCAACCTGTAAACTAAGTTATCTTTTCCTACTTCTTCAAAACCTCCTAGTTGGAGCATATAAATCTCTTATTTAAGATCTCCATAAAGAAAAGTATTCTTTACATCCAATTGCTCTAAATGTAAATCAAACTAGCACATATTGTCAGGACAACTTGGATTGTAGTAAGTCGAACCAAAAAGAAAAATATTTCATTAAAGTCAATCCTTTCCTTCTAAGCACATCCTTTCACCACCAATCTTGCTTGATACCGCTCCACCTGATTGTCATCATTTCACTTGATGTTATAAACCCATTTGTTGCCAATGGCCTTCCTTCCTTGTGATAGTGACACAAGTTCTTATTCTTATAAAGAGCTTTAATTTCTTCCTATATTGTTATTATCCATTGAG
Organism: Erythroxylum cassinoides; assembly: GCA_027478405.1. NCBI lineage: Eukaryota > Viridiplantae > Streptophyta > Magnoliopsida > Malpighiales > Erythroxylaceae > Erythroxylum > Erythroxylum cassinoides. The sequence continues at coordinate 6,759 of JANIPM010004629.1, read as the reverse complement.
ATGTATTTGAACTGTTCATTGCCTCTTGGAGAGTTGCTCCACATCCTAAGTTAAAAGATAGTATTCAATAATGCCCTCCATAATATAGTCTAAATGTCAATTTGATTGTACATCATGTACATAGGACTTTTGAATATATGGAGGTTTTAATAATCAATTGGCTTACTAGTCCATATCTCCATTGATTTCTTTAACTCAATTTCGGTTGATGGAGCCCGATTTACCACATAACAAGTGGTACTACCTGCTTCGACCCAGAAAGTCTTGTCTAAGCTTACAGTTGCCAACATAGCTCTAGTTCTCTCTAATAGAGTTCTGTTTATCCGCTTTGTGACTCCAGTTTTTTAAGGAGTGTATGCCATTGTGAATTATCTTTTGATGCCTTCTTGCTTGCAGAATTGATCAAATTCATTATCAGTGTATTCTCCTCCATTATCTATACTTAGACACTTGATCTTCTTTCTAGATTCAAGTTGTACTCGCACTTTTTAAACTTTGAAGACTAGAAACACATTTGCCTTCCTTTTAATTGGATACACCTAACATCCCCTGGAATAACCATCAATGAAGGACACAAAGTATTTCACTCCTCCCAGGGACGGAATTGGTGCTTGCCATACATCAGAGTGAACCAATTCTAAAACTTATTTGTGTTTAGAATTTGACGTGTTGAACTTCAATAGTTATTTCTTGCTTGTAACAAAATGTTCATAAAAAGGTAGAGATACTTTTATGAGCCCTGGAAGTAGTTTTGCTTAGCAATAATCTTCATACCCTATTTAGACATATGTCCAAGTTTCTGATGTCATATCATTTTACTTGAACATCCTGAAACAATTGATGTTTCTGCCTTCTGCAAACTCTCTCCCTTCAGCATATACAAATTTGCAGCTATCTTTTTTCCTTTTATAAGTACCAATGCTCCTAGAATTATCTTCATAATCTTGTTTTCAATTTCAATCTTGCAACCATAGTAATCCAGTTGTCCTAAAGACAACAAGTTCTTTAGGCCCTCCACATGTCGCTCTCTATGGATAGTATAAATTATACCATAATACAACTTTAGCTTGAGGGTTCTAACATCAATGATCTTTAAGGCATGATCATTGCATCTATATACAGATCCTCCTAAGATAGGTTCATAATGATAGAACCATTCCCTTCGAGAGGTCATGTGAAAAGTAGCTCTCGAGTCAAAAATGATACACTAATAAATCTTTTTATACTTTCATTTGTTGTCACTGTCTCATAACACAGGACATTATCATATTATGAAGTGTTTGCTAAATTTCCTTGAGGATTGGAATTTATCTTATTATGATAATCATTCTTTATGTGAACCTTTTTACCACAGTTGTAGCATCTTAAATTCTTTTTACTTCTTGACTTTCCCCTACCATGATTGTAGTGTTCACTTTGGCCACATTTCATTAATCTCCCTCTCATCACTGTCAATGCCTTCGTTTGTTGTCAGTTGCTTGCCTTTTTTCTTTACTCTTGCGTTGATTTCTTATTCAAAAATAGCAATTACAAAATCATCAAAGACTAGGTGGTCTGCACAGACATTATTTGTTAAATTGATGATGAGTTGATCATATAAATTTGGTAGACATTGACGTAGAAGCTCAACACGTTCTTGAGACTCTATTTTATGATCCAATAATGTGAATTAGGAAAATAGAGTATTCAAGGTGTTAATATGCTCTGTCACTGAAGGAGATTATGAAGTCTGACGAGTGTACAATTTTCCCTTAAGGAAACTCTTGTTATGGAGTGATTTAGCCTTGTACAACTTAGTAAGATAATCTTATATCTCCTTTGCCATCTTATTCTCCTGAAGATGATCCTAGATCTCTTTTGCCATCTTCTTCTCCTTTGTGCTTAACAATACCCCATCTACTAATATCAGATGAAGATTTGCGATAGCATTCCTGTCCATCTCATTTCACTTATTTTCATCTGTGAATGTTGTCGATCTTTCACTGATGGCTGCTAAACAATTATCTTTTCTCAAGATAGCCTTCATCTTCAACTTCTATAATGAGAAATTACTCCTATTGAACTTCTCAATCTCAAATTTTGCCACCATTGCTTCTATCACGAGCAGAACTTCGCTCTCACTATTATTGTAAATAGTATCCGTTTGTATAAATAGTACCATATATATGAATAGTATCATATTTGTATAGATGAATAATATCATATATGTGAATAGTACTGTGTACGTGAATACTACCTAGTTACTATAACTCAACTATAGTGATAACTATAATGTTTAATTCAAACTAAATGTATCAACAGTTGTCACCTTTTTTAATTATTGTTTTACTATTCATCAATTTTAACTGCGTCACCTAAAAACTAATGAATTGTGCCAAAAAATTCATCATAATTTTCTCACCACGCTCTGATATCACTTTTTGTAAAAATTGATCATATTAGAGCAGGTTCACAGGTAAATAGGATTGAAGGAATAGTAATGAAGAAATAAAAACATAAATTTTTACGTGAAAAATCCCCATACAAATTAGGATAAAAACCACTGGCAAGAAGAAAAAACTTCACTACAAAAACTTAGGAGTTACAACCTCTCTCTATTTTATGAGGATAAATACTAACTCTCTCAAAAAGAGGAGAACACTCTCTAAACTGTGAAGATTTAATTGAAGAAGAGAATATTTGAGATGAATATAAAACCATATGGGAAGGCCTATTTATATGCCTTCCAGACGTGCTTACAGCTATGGACAGACTGTCCACAATTCCTTTTTTTTTTCTTTTTTCCTACATTTTGGACTATTTTAAGTCGACTGCCTTCTTTTTTTTTACTCTTTTTAAGTCGGCAATAACATCTTCCACTCTAACATTTTGGTTCCTTACCTAAGATTTCTTGATAGTTTATTATCTCTTACGAAGATAGTCTCTCGGATTTGAGGAGGGCCAGTTCCATGAATTATCATTGATGATAAGGTTCACTTTGGCATGAGTTTGCAGAATAGCTATGATTCATATGTTTAAATGGTTTTGAAGCCGCTCTAGAAAGTTTCAATTATCATATCATAACCAAGTGTCACTTTAATCTCATTCCTTAAGCTTTATCTTAGTTTCAGAATCTGCAACAATGTCCATGATCAATGGAGTTAGGTTTCATCAGCCAGAAGTTTCTTCCTCTTAAATAGTACCCATAAATGCATCGAATTCAAAAGGATTCAATATCATCAAATACCTTCCAAATTCTATTGGATAGAATACTTTATTCTTCAATCAAATTGAACGGAGTCTTAAACCTCCATTTATATTAGGCGAACATAAGAAATTCTTTCATAGTGGCTTTGATTTGGTTCAAAGTTATCTCTTTTTAACCAAAATTGTGAAGGAGGTTGAGAAGACAAAACATGATAGCAAACGATATAAACAAAAAGAATAACATACAAATTTTACATGGAAACTCTAGATTCAGGGGAATACCACAGGCAGAGGAGGAGAGCTCCATTATGAAAAGGATGAATACAATGACAGAGAGCTTAGGGTGGCTCACAAAAATACATTTCTTACTCACCCTAGAATAAAAGTAGATATATAAAGTAAACCCTAATTTCAAGTGGGCCCCATGTGGGTTGTAATTTAGTTTTTCCGTAACTGTCGCACTGCAAACTTTTTGAACCAACCACTTTGACACAAATTCTATCATAAGAAGTCTCCAAATTTCGAAACAAAAAACCATCCACCTATTCCACCAAAAACCCTTAAGGGCTAATCTCAATAAGCAATACCAACCAAGTCTAAGCAATGCCCAAACATGGTTACAGGAAGTGCCTTAATAATCATATCAGCTGGATTTTCTTGGGGGATAACCTTCTTCACAACAATATCACCACGAGCAATGGCCTTATAAAAAAATGATAACAAGCATCAATATGCTTCATTCTCCTATAAAACATTTGATCCTTAGTGAGAAAGATATCATTTTGACTATAAAAAAATTATGGTAACTTGCATATCTTAACAAAGTTCAACAAACAAACCTTTAAACGAAATAGCTTCTTTGAAGGCCGTCGTAACAACCATGTACTCGGCCTCAGTGGTAGACAAGGCCATAATAGTTTGCAAAGAAGCTTTCCAACAGATAACACAACCACTAATAGTAAACACATATCCTATAAGCGATTTTCTCTTATAAAGATCAAGTGCAAAATCAGAATCATAATACCCAACAATCCCATCTCTAATTCTCCCAAATTCCAAACAAACATCAATAGAGCCACGCAAGTATCTCAAAATCTACTAAACTGCTTTATAATGCTCTTTACCTAGATTTGCCATATATTTACTAACTACACTAATAGCATATGATAAATCTGGACGTGTGCACATCATAACATACATGAGAGATCCAACTGTACTAGAATATGGGACTCCCGAGATATAATCAATATCTTCATCTAATTTAGGAGATGAAGTAGATGAAAGTCTGAAATGTACAACTAATGGAGTTGTAACAAGTTTTTCATTTTGCATATTAAATCTGTGCAATACTTTCTCAATATAACCCATTTGGGTTAAATACAATTTACTTGCTTTTCTGTCTCTCAAATTCTCCATGCCAAGTATCTTCTTTATTACACCTAAATCTTTCATCTCAAACTCTCTACCAAGTTGGCTTCTACTTTTACTATTTTTGATTTATCTTTGGGTGTTATCAACATATCATCAATGTATAAGAGTAACCATCAATGACCTTTTTATAATAGACACAACTATCGTAATTGAATCTTATGAAATCTTGAGTAATTATGAATGAATCACACCTCTTATACCATTGTCTAGGTGACTGTTTTAGACCATATAGGGACTTCTTCAATAGTCACACATGGTCCTGCTTTCTTATAGCTACGATTATTGCATGTAGATGTTCTCCTTAAGTTCTCCATGTAAGAATGTTGTCTTGACATCAAATTGCTCAAGGTCAAAATTATACATAGCCATAACAAACAACAAAGCTCAAATTGATCTATGTTTTATAATCGGAGAAAACACATCTGTGAAGTCTACACCCATAATTTGACTATAACTCTTAGCAACTAGCTTGGCCTTGTACCTGGCTTCTTCAACTTTTGACGTAACTTCCCTTCTCTTGAATACCCCTTTGCAACGAATAACTTTCTTACTTTCAGGTAATCTCACTAATCCCAAGTACCATTCTTATGAAGGGATTCTATCTCTTCTTGCATAGCTATCATCCATTTGCTAGAGTCATCACAACTAACTGCCTCTGAATAGGTAGAAGGTTCTTCACAAGATTCAATATCCTCTGCCATATTCAAATCATAAGCAACCAAATCAGCCTCTACATATCTTTTTAGAGGTTTAGTTTCTCTTCTAAATCTGAATCTAGCTATACAATGCTGCGGTGACTCAGTGGATGTCTCGATATCATCTTTTATCTTTTGATTAGACTAGGGCATAATTTTTGGTGTATTCTCTATCTCTATATTAAACTCTGCCTGCACTTTTAATCTTTGTTGATCTTTATCACCCAAAACATTAGAAGACAAACCCTTAAGGATAGTAGTTTCACTAAAATAACATTTCTGGTGATAATCAATTTGTTACTCTCAGGATCCCATAACTTATATCCCTTCACACTTGACTTGTAGCCAAGAAAGATACACTTCTTGGATTTGGGTTCTAAATTTCCATTATCAACACGATCATACACAGGACTACCAAAAATTCTCAAATCATAATAATTAACAAGAGAACCAGACTATATCTCTTCCGAATTCTTTTTCTCAATGATAGGCGAAGGAGAGCGATTAACAAGGAAACATACAATAGCTATTACTTCAGCCTAAAATGACTTAGGTATACTAGAATTGGAAATCATATACTGTATCTTCTCCATCAAAATCCTACTTATTTGCTCTGTCACATCGTTCTGCCGTGGGGTACTAAGAACTGCTAAGTGCATCAGAATTCCTTCTGTACTACAAAAGGCATTAAAGTCATCTGAACAAAACTCCAGACCATTATCAGTATGTAGACGCTTAACCTATTGCCCTGTTTGCTTTTCAGTCATGATCTTCCATTATTTGAAAGTCGCAAACAAATCACTCTTTTTCTTCAAGAAGAACTCCTAGATTTTTCTGGAAAAATCATCACTAACTATCAACATATAATTAGTGCTTCCTTTAGAAGTCACCCTGGCTTGTCCTAGAGGTCAAAATGTATATATTCAAGTGTTCCCTTTGTGCTATGAATGCCTTTCCTAAAGCTAACTCTCTTCTGCTTCTTAAAAATACAGTGCTTACAAAACCACAATTTTCTAATACATTGTTCATCAAATAGTCTTCATTTACTAAGCTCAGCCATACCATTTTGGCTCATATGTCCAGGCCACATATGTCATAATTTTGTAAAATCATCATCAGTCATAGATTGGGTAGTAACATCTACATCACTAATAACTGTAGAACCCTGCAAGACATATGTAGCGCCCCCTCACTGTAGAGTATGAATCGGGATACCTGTAGGTACACTACGACGCATAACCCACGATAAGGGTGCACTACGCGAAGACATCTCACTATAACCTGCATGGCATCGCAACACAACACTCACAATATCGGGAATCACTAAATATTTAAAATTCAAATTATCAATTTGATATAGTCATCCAAAACAGAATAGACAGGTCTATCAGTCTCCTAACAAAACCAAAAAGGAAACTGATACAAACGTCTATCCTAAACCAATCCC
>JANIPM010004525.1:0-10251 GCA_027478405.1 Erythroxylum cassinoides | reverse complement strand
AATCATAAAAGATACAATGGTATTTTATTTTTATAGATAACTGAAAATATTTATTAAACTAAAAGATATCATTATTTTATTGTCTTCTTTATGATGAATAATAACAATGAAACTAAGATGAAGCGGAAGCAGTGATCTCAGACAGAGACAGAAAGTAAGACGAAGTGGAAACGAAACTAAGACGAAGGAAAGTGAGACGAAGGGGGAGCGAAATAAGACGAACCACAAACTCAATGCTTCTTCATACCTACTTCTTTCTTCGTCTTTCTCGACCTTTGAAGAAAGAGTTAATGTCAAACAACAAACAATCAGATGACTGGATTTTGAGGAATGAACATATTCGTCTTAGTTTTCACTTCGTCTTAGTTTCGCTTACGCTTCGTCCCACTTTTCTTCGTCTTAGTTTCGCTTGCGCTTCATCTCACTTTTTGTCAGCTTAGTTCTTCCCCTTCGTCTCACTTTGACTTCAGCTTCGTCTTACTTTGACTACTCATATTTCCCAATCTCTAATAAAATCTGCAACAAAGAAAGTAACATGGATAGGAATGGGCTATTTTGTGACGTGATTCAGATGAAGATGATTGTTAATCATCAAAGATACAATTAATTCAACAAATAACGTTTTTTGTTCTTATCAATATCTGAAAATATTTATTAAATTAAATGCATTGGTTTGGATCAACATTTTCATAATAATCTTAACCAGCTAAGATTTATGATCCCTGAATTTGTACATGTTACATACTTAAGACATGATTCAGATGAAGATGATTGTTAATCAAGATACAATTAATTCAATAATTTATCTTTAAATTTCTTGGGTTTTTGTTTTTATCAATAACTACAAAAAATTTATTTAATTAAATCCTCTATATGATTGTTTTATTGTCTTATTCACTAATTATTAGGAATAATAAATAAATAATGGTTTAAATGTAAAAGCAGCAACAATCTAAGGCAGAAGTAGATACTAAGACGAAACGGAAGCAGTGATCTGAGGTAGAAACAGAAAGTTAGAGTAAGGTGAATGAAGTGAGTGAGAATCGAAACAGCAATTTTATACTGGTTCATCCCAAACCGTGGCCTCTCCTATCTTTTCTTTTTTCTTACAGAAAGATATTGCGAGCTTTGCTACAGAAAAGATAGATCTCGTGTTCTGCAAAAATGCAGTGTTTAAAAGAAACTTAAGATTGGTATCTCAAAGCAGTAGTTGAAGAAACGGTTATTCAGATGAGTTCTGTAACTTTACTCAAACTGATTCGGTTCTTTGTCTTCGATTCTTTAGTCTCATTTTTGCCTTCACTTCGTCTCATTTCTATCATTTCATTGCTTGTGTCTCATTTTCGGCTTCCCTTCATCTTATTTCTATCTGATTTTTCTTCCGTCTCATTTCTGTCTTGCGTCTCATTTGTCTTCCGTCTCATTTCTCTCTTACGTCTCATTTGTCTTCCGTCTCATTTCTCTCTTGCGTCTTATTTTTTTTCATCTCATTCCTTCCCTCTTATGTCTGTCTTGCGTCTCATTTTTCCTACGTCTCATTTCTGTCTTGCGTCTCATTTTTCTTCCTTCTCATTTCTTCTCTCTCATTTCTGACTTGTGTCTCATTTTTCTTCCCTCTCATTTATGTCTTACGTATCATTTTTTTCCGTCTCATTTTTGTCTTGCGTCTCATTTTTCTTCCGTCTCATTTCTGTCTTGCATCTCATTTTTCTTCCCTCTCATTTCTGTCTTGCGTCTCATTTTTTCATTATTATTTGGGTTTCATCAAAATTAATCGTTAAGTCATTTTGACTTAACAATCCCCCCTTTTTGATGATAACAAATAATCATAGAAAAATCAGAAAATAAATTAAAATGAACAAAAAATTTCTTATCTTTCTTCTCCTGTTGTGATCTTCTTTTCTTCTGTTTTGTTCTCTTTCTATTTGTTATTGATCAAAAAGATCATGGGCGCAGATGCTTCATAACTTCAGAAAACATGTGTCTCATCTCCGCGCGAAGTGACTTGAGATCTTGTCGTACATACTCTACTTCTTTATGCAAGTCACCCACAGAAGCACACAGATAATCAACTTTCTCTTCAATGTCTTCATTAGGCTTCTGCTGTACTACTTCAAAACTAACAGTCGTGGTATATGCATATGAAAATATGACACCTGGTTTAGTTATTGTAAAGGTAGGAGGTTGGACAGATAGGTTCGGTTCTGGGAGATCAAAATCATCAGGACAACATCTCCAATGGAAGACACAGTTGTCAAGGGTCTAATGTGCATAATGAGATGCACAAGGGACTCTGCTGAGTAGCTTAGGTTTCCAACCTTAATGAATCTATACTGCCCATCGGAAAGTTTTCCACCTACCTGAAAAGAGTCTTCAATGGTTCGCTGACCACGTTTGCTTCCTGATGTTTTTGAAATGTAGTGGGAAACATAGGTTCCTGTCTACTGGACTGCATAGCATGCTTCATCAATGTTTCTCACTTCAGCTTCAATCTGTTCTTCTGTCAGATGATTTGATATCCCTTCAGGATACAGTTTCTTCTTCCCCTTTTCCTCATTGTGAACAATGAAAGGTCGAGGTTAAATGTCACGCATAACTTTGATCACAGTTCTCTTTGTGATTGGAAAAATAGTGAATTTCTGCCTTGTCATCTGTGTGGGGTATGGTTTTGTTCCTTCATCCCTCAGAACATCATACATACTTTTCTCGCCATCAGTCAACAGATGCATTGTACTACTATTTACCATGATTGGTTGAAATTGTGCCTTCACTTACCTTTTTGGGGTTTCCCTGATAATTATAGAGTTGTTACTCCTGACAGGTTGAATTTCTTCGATAATCTTGACTCTCAAGTGTTCTTTTCTTAACAACTGAGAAGTATTTACCTGTACTGGACTGTGTTCAACTATCTTCTTGTTCTTCTGAACAGGAGTAGGAGTGCTCTTTTCGGTACTGATTTTCTGCCTTTTATTCTCCTTAATCAGTCTGGAAGTCTGGTGAGCTTGAGGTTTCGCTTTCTCCAACTCTAATTTCTTCTTAATTTCAGTCACTTTTGCCAATTTTGCTTATTGTTCTCTCAAAATTGAAACTAAGGACTTGGTTATCTCAGATGTTATGTTCTCAGAGTTTCCACTGTGAGTCAACTCTTTCCTTTTCTTTTCTTCTTGTTGATGCAGGGTTCGAACTCTAGGTTACCTTTTTCCTTGCTTGGGCTTCTTCGAAAGTAACATTTGTCCTTTTCTTTTTAAGGTTATTTTCTCCCTTTGTTGCACCTGGGTTCCTTCTTTAAGAGATATCGTCTTTGCCTTTATTGTTTTAACTGACGATTTCTTTTCTCTTTCTGCAGGTATTCTCTCAATAGATTGAGATTTTGATTTTGTTGAGGGAGATTTTTTTCAGCACGCTCCCTCTCAATTCTAGCTTTCATCTTAGAATCTGCTTCAACTTTCTCCAGATTCTTTAAGCCCATTTTGCCAATTGTTGCAGAATTGATGACATTTTTGATATTCATCTTCATCCTGTTTCCCCATTCCAGACGAACTCCAGAGTCTCTGAACATCCTTGTTAGCATCATTCCGTATGGTGGAGCAGTTGAGTCTTTTTTAGACTTTACCATATAATGAAAAATAAGAAATGGTAGGTTGATAGGGTGACGATTTAGTAGATGAAATAAGCATTATTCATCTAGCGTTGTTACCAAATACCTTGATCCTGTTCTAGGTAGAACGCAGTGGAAAAGAAGTGAGTGTAAAACGCTAGCCTTTGGAACAAGACTTGAAGCCTTCTTCTCCTTCGGATCATTGCTTCCATATAATTGCCAATTGATGTGGGTCTCCTTCACGCTAGCTTGTGTCATCCATATAGCTTTATTAGTGAGCATCTCTTCATCAAATGGACACTACGTCACCTTCTCAATCATTTTCATTGTCACAATAATCGATATTCTATCCACTATAGATACAAGAGTATCAGCTACCACTTGCATGTTCTTCCAGAATTCATACACTTCATTCATGTAGACTGTCTCTTGAACTTGAAAGAAATTTCTCCATCCGGTTGCTACAATCTCCAGTTCAATATCCATCTTGTCCTACTTCAGGGATTCAAAATCAATAAGTCTTCCACTTGTCATAGCTGACTCCATTTGTTTCTATAGTTATCAACGAACTAAAAACATAGAAATATTTTTCAAAGAGATGAAGTCGGTTTCTGAGGTTGAGAGTGTAAACAAGGAAAGTTTGAAATCCAAACAGAGTAATGAAAGATTTTTGTTGAGGGTTCTTCAAAGGTCGATTGTCAAAGTATATCATGAGTGTTCCATAATAGGTGGCATTCAAACTTTCTTATAATGTACGTTACCAGATGTAACTCACAATTACGGTTACCTTTAACTGGTTCAACCTTTTCATCTGGGTTATGACGTGGCAGATCATTGATCACTTAGCATAACCATGTTGATGTTTCGTCTGATTTCTTTGAATCTTTCTTCACTTAATGACTTAGTGAAGATGTCTGCCCACTGATAGTTCGTCTCAACAAATTTAAGACTCACCCATCATGCTCATCTCAAATTCACTTTTCATCAAATTTTCAAAATTAGTACATAACATTTCAGACGTAGCACCAAAAATAATATCATTAACATAAATTTAAACAATAATAAAATCATTCTTAATGTACTTTCTAAATAAAGTCTTGTATACTTGACGTCTACTGAACTCATTTTCAATAAGAAAAGAACGAGAGCTTAGATTGATGCTTCTGCTTCGTCTTAGTTTCTGCTTCCCTCTTAGATTGCTTGTGCTTCCGTATTCTCAAAAGTTCGTCACTTTCTATTAATTATATTAGCAATGTGATCATTACTAAGACATTTATTATAACGAAGTTGTTCTTCATCTTAGTTTCTTCCATTTCATCTTGCTTTGGCTTAAAGCAGGCAATCAACAAGAAGTCACATGATCAGGTGTAGATATATATTACTATAACAACAAGGTAAGAGCAAAGCTAAAGCAGAGGTAAAACTCCATGAAATCTTGGTCTGAAGCAATTCGTTGATGTATCATACGTTGCATATATGCATGATTATACATACACAAATATAGTAAGAAGAACCGTAAGTGAAACTAAGATGAACCAGAAACTAAGACAAAGAAAAGTGAGACGATTAGTGAAACCAAAATAAGACGAGAGCGGTAGCAAACTGAGACGGAAGGTGAAGGAAAAGTGAGGCGAAAGTGAAAGCAAACTAAGACGCAACCTCAACCAAACTAACCCGTGAGCTGAAGGAAAAGTGAGACGAAAGGGCTAAAGCAAACTAAGACGCAAGATATAAGATAAAGATCCCATAATACATTGGATTGTTAACGAGTTTGAGCTAAAGATTTCAGTTTAATTTGCTATTGTCATCCTAATTTAATGAAGAAAAATTCAAAGAAATAAGACCAAACCTAAACATGGCGATCTTGAGTGATCAACCTTCTGACAGACGTTGGATAGTTAATAAGTTTGAGCTAAAGATTTCAGGTTAATTGGCTATTGTGATCCTGATTTAGTGAAGAGAGATTCAAAGAAATAAGAGGAAACCTCAACATGGCAATCTTGAATAATCAACTATCTGGCACGTCATGAACCAGATGATCTTTTTACTTAAGGAGATAAAAGTCGTAACAGTTCAAGGAAACGGTAACGGTAAGTTAAAGAAGGTAACTTCTGTCATTAGAAAACTTTGGAGGGAAAGCTTCTCAGAGTCTTGAGATTATTGCCTACTCTAGAACACTCTTCAAATACCGCGACATTGACTTTTAAAGAACTCTCAACAAACATTTGATTACTCTGTTTTGATTGAAACAGTCTTTGCTCACACTTTCAATTTCAGATACTAACATCACTTCTTTCAAAGATACTTTTGTGGGTTTACTTCTCTGTTAACTACAGATACGGATGAAGCAATCAATGACTAGTGGAAGACACGTTGATTTTGAATCCTTGAGGAATGACCAAATGGATATCGAACCAGAGATTGTGGCAGCTGGATGGAAGAACTTCTTTCAACTTAATGAGACAGTGTACCCGTATGAAGTATATGATTTTTGGAAGAACGCATAGGTAGTTGAAAAAACTCCAGTATCAGTGGTAGATAGATTGTTGGTCATAATAACACTAGAGTCAATCGAGACGGCTACTGAATGTCCATCTGTTGGACTAAAGCTCGCTCATAAAGTAAGATGGATGCCTGAAGCCGGTGTAGAGAAGGTTCAGATTAATTGACAACTATACGGATGTAATGACCCAAAAGACAAGAAGGTCTCAAGTCTTGTGTCGAAGGCTAGGGTTCTACATTCGGTGCTCTTCCATTGTGTTCTACCAAGAACAGGATCGAAGAATCTAGTAACAATGTTAGATGAGCAATGTCTATTTCATCTGCTCAATTGCCGCACCATAGATCTTCCATACCTAATTTTCAATCACATGATAAAGTCGAAGAAAGACTCAATTGCCCTATCGTATGGTATGATGCTGATAAGAATCTTCAGAGATTCTGGAATTTTCCTTGAAAGAGGAAACCAAATGGAGATGAAGATTAGGAGCGTCATTAACTCCTCAACTATCAATAGAATGGGCTTGAAGATTGAAGAAAAAGAAGATGCAGAAAGTCAGGTGTGACAGACAGGAAAGCAAGTCACCTTGAAAAGAAAAGGAGAAACACTTCTTTCGGAGAAACCTAAACAGGGTAAAAGATCTCATAGACTACGCACTCTGCATCAACAAAAGAAGAAGAAGGATAATGAGTTTATTCATAGCGTAGATTCTGAAAAGAAAGCTCCTCAACCTCAAGAACAACCTCCTAGGCTGATTGAAGAAACTAAGAAGCAGAAAATCAGTCAGAAAAAGAGCACTTCAGGTGCTGTTCAACAAAAGAAAAGGTCACTTGAGCACAATCTAGTAGAAGTTAATCCTTCTCCACCAATGACAAAAGAAGATTTAAAAATAAAGATCATTCAATCAGTTGAACCTGTCAGAAGTCGAAGCTCTATAATCATAAGGGAACCCCTCAAAAGGTTGGTCAAGGTACAATTCGAACCAATTTTAGTAAATAGTAGTACATTTCATCTGTTGAGTGATGCAGAGAAAAGGTTATATAGTATTATGTGAGATGAGACATTAGAACCATATCCGATGCAGATGACCAGGCAAAAGTACACTATTTACCCAGTCACAAAAACAACGATTAAGATTGTAACTGACATTCAACCAAGAGCTTACGTTGTTCGCGATGAAGATAAGGGGAAGAACAAAATGTATCCAGAAGGGATTACGATTGATCTGAGAGAAGATCAGATTGAAGAAGAGGTCAGGAACATAGATTTAGCATGTTATGCAGCTCAACAAAGAGGAATCTATGTTTCCCATCATATCTCAAGAGCATCAGAAAGTCATTATGGTCACATCAGCAATGATGAAACTTTTCAGGTAGTTAGCAGAATAGCATAGGGGCATTACAGGACCATTAGAATTAGAGATATTAATTACAACATAGAGACCCTTGTGCATCTAATTATGCATATTAAACCCTTGAGCTCTATATCTTCAATTAAAGATGTACTACCCTTATTTGGAAAACAAATTCCAAAGCTACCTCGTCCTGATGATCTTGATCTCCCTCACAGGAACTTATCTTTGAAACCTCCCCCTATTACAATTATTGAACCCGATGTTTTACCTTCAGAATCATTTGGTACTACTATTGCTGTGGAAGAAGTGCAGTAGAAGAGTCATGAAACCTTAGTCGAGGAAATTGGAGAAATTCATGAGAAGGTTGATGATCTGCGTGACTCAGTGGGTGATTTACATGAGGAAGTGGCTCACTTACGAGTGTCTATGGAAGAAGACCTCAAGTCACTCCGTACTGAAATGAAACAAATGTTCTCTGAAATAATGAAACATCTTCGGTCATGATTTTTGATTGATAACAAGTAGGGGGAGAGCAGAAAAAGACAAAAATAGGGGGAGAACAGTAGAAGAATTCAAGAGAGAGAAAGTAAAATGAAGAGGAGAAGAATATCCTTTTATAATCTGCAGACAATTGCCCTCAAAACTGGTACCTTGCGCCATGATATTCATTATTGGCTTGGTAAAGACACTTCCCAGGTAAGCTGCTATTTTCTACATTGTTGATGCTTGAACATATTCCAATCCTGTCATTTTATTTTCAACCTTATATCGACATATCTCTTAAATAGGATGGAGTAGTTACACTAGCCATCAAAACCGTTGAAGTTGATGCAATTCTTCCAGGTCGCGCTATACAATATCGTCAAATACATGGGCATGAAAGTGAGAAGTTCCTATCTTACTTCAAACCATGTATCATACCTCAAGAAGATGCCATCGCGCCAGGATTTAAACATGCTGAGGCTGAAGAACATCAAATATGGTTATTTGTTTTCACAAGAAAACACGTCGTCCATGTAAGGAGGCAGGTTTATACAATTGATTTTTATATTGGTAAAGTCATTCCTCAATTTGTTTTCCACCCAATTTTATGTTCCTACTTTTTGGTTTTTTGACACAGGTTCCTCTTATAAATAATAGTCGATTATCGTTCGGAACTTATAATTATTTAGTATTATAAAAAAGGGGAAGATTGTTAAACAAAAATGACATCACGTCTAAATAATTTTGATGAAAACCAAATAATAATAATAATACAAGCCGCAGCAATCTAAGAGGGAAGCACAAACTAAGGCGAAGCAAACGCAAGAATTAAGACGAAGCGGAAGCAGAAATGTAAGACGGAACCGAAAAATAAGACGAAGCTGAAGTCAAATTAAGACGAAGCTCAAGTCAAAGTAAGACGAAGCTCAAGTCAAAGTGAGACGAAGCGGAAGAAACTAAGATGAACCGAAACAGACTAAGACGAAGAACGGATTCCGTATTTGTTTGCTTTCACTTTCGTCTCACTTTTGATTCAGCTTCCGTCTTAATTTGCTTCCCCTAACCTCTTACTTTTGTTTCAGCTTCGGATTTAGTTTGCTTCAACTTTCATCTTAGTTTGCTTCAGGTTTCGTCTTACTTTCGCTTCAACTTCCATCTTAGTTTGCTTCTGCTTTAGTCTTACTTTTGCTTCCGTCTTAATTTTTCATATCACTAAATTTGACAATCTAATTTTAAATTTTATGCAAATATTAAATGATAAAACGTTGCTTCAAAACTTCCCAAGTGATAATATACATTTTATTATATAAAATTTAAACTTAAAATTTTTAAATCAAAACGGAAATAAAAAATGATAAAAACAATTGAACTTATGTGAAAATAAGACAAAGTTGAAGTCGAAGTGAGAAGAAGTGGTGTTAGTTATATGCTTCCGCTACCGCTCATTTTTTCGTCTCATTTTCTTTCATCTTACTTTCTCCTTCCCCTTCCTCTCATTTTCTTTTCGTCTTACTTTGTACTTCCACTTCGTCTCATTTTTCTTTCGTCTTACTTTCTTATATTATTATTTCATTATCATCAAAATTATTATTCGAAAGCTCATTTTCACTTAACAATTTCTCCCTTTCTGATGATAACAAACAATTATATTTTTAGAAACATAATCAATATACAATTGAAAAACAAATTGTAAAGTATACATTCTCCGTTATCTACTCCTCCTCTCTTCTTCTTCTTCTCCGCCTACGTTTCTCGTTTTCTCCTTTCTCCCCCTATTTTTTACGATAAAAAAAATTCACAACCAAAGATGTTTCATAATCTCAAAAAACATTTCCTTCATTTCAGTTTGAAGTGACTTGAGGTCTTCTCGTATATATGCTACTTCTTTATGCAACTCACCCATTGACACATGCGGATAATTAACCTTCTCACTAATTTCTCCAATTTCTTCCACTAAACCATCATCATTATTTTGCTCCACTACTTCAAAACCAATTGTTGTACTATATGCATCTGAAGGTATAACATTCGGTTCAATGACTGTAATAGGAGAGGGTATGAAAGATAAGTTTGGTTTAGGGAGATTAAGGTCATCAGTGTAGGAAAATCCCGGTGTGTGCATCACATGCACACGGTGCGGAAAACAAAATTTTTTTGTTAGGATCCATGTGTCTATATAACAAACTCAAACTATAACGACCAAAAAAGACCGTCTCTAACGGTATCCACGCAGAGATCAGAGAACCTAACCGGGACAAACCCTTTGACCCGGGAATAGCTAGAACAAATTAAAGACTGCTAGATCTTACCTTTGTT
>JANIPM010004381.1:0-10259 GCA_027478405.1 Erythroxylum cassinoides | reverse complement strand
TTTTTTAAAACGTCGCAAATGCTCTTCTGTGACGTTTTTAGGACCTTTTGTGACGTTTTTAAAACGACGCAAAAGGGTTTGTTTTCTTGTAGTGTTTCCATATCTCCTACAAATAGGCATCCATTGCCACCAATTATGCTTTCTTATCCTCGTTAGATCTTGGATTCGCCTGTATCTATTAGAAAATGTCAACTAAACTAGCATAGTTGATACCCCAGTGTCATAGTTCAATGATCCTCTTCATAATTTGCTCGGAGATTCTACAACGAAAAAATAAATGGTCTCTAATTTCATCCTCTAACTTACATAAAACACAGGTTTTGCGTAAGGTTAAACATCTTAGTCTATCCATTGTGTTGAGCTTGTTTAACATTGATAACCATAACAGAAAACTGACACTTAGCTTAAGACTGTTATTCCAAACCATTATGCTCCATTCTAGCTTTGATCCAATCCCTTGGATCAATTCCTTATTTTTCCTATTTGTTAAGTATGCCATAGGTATGTTTAGCCAAATATAAATATCCTCATTTTCAAGATTTAAAATTTGGATTGTTATATTATTCCTCAACACTTTTGGAAATGGCGCCCAATTTACATTTTCCATAAAAACATACGCTTTGGCTTTTCTGAGGAAAAGTGGAGAGAGTTGACCTTACATGTTGATCCTGTATAACAGCACCTTGACTAGTCCAATTATCACCTTTCCCCACTTTACAGGTTACATTTGGTTTCACTAAGTTTCTTAACTTCAGCAGTTGGTTAACGAACCAAGAAGGAGAGGCTTTTGGAACGATAGGCCAAAGGCTATTTCCTTTAAGAGTATAGTTGTGCAACCACTTGATCTATAATGATTCCTTGTCCATTAAGATTCTCCATATCCTCTTTAGCATAAGAATGTTATAGCTATTTATAGCTTCCAATCCTAGTCCACCCTCTTCTTTAGTTCTGCATACATCTTTCTAGATTACTTTTACAACTCCTCCACTTCCTCCTACTTTTCCTCATAAGAATTGCTTCATCATACTTTTCATAGTCTTAAAGAGGCCTTTTGAAAGGAAAATATAAGAGCACTAGTATATATGCATTAAGGAGATTACAAATTTCATAAGTTGCAACTTACCTACATAAGTTAATGCTCTATTCATCCATGTACCTAGTCTTTTATGAGTTTTCTCAATCAATGAGAAACAATCTCTATATTTGAGTCTTTTGGAGGAGATTGGGAATCCCAAATATAAAAGAGGTTGGAAGTGCTTAGTCATTCTAGTAATTCGAGCAATAATGTTTGTAAAATGTGAAGCACTCTCTAACATGATATAAAGGATTTTATGGAAATTAATCCCAAGACCAAAAAGCTCCTTAAATCTTTGTTGAGTATTCTTCAAAAGGAAACAGATTTCAAGTCTGCTTTACTTAACAAAATGAATTAATATGCAAAGCATAATTTTTTTTTAAAGAAACTAACTTGCATTTGCATTGGTACTTAAAGTAAAGGCAATTGAGACATTATGGTTTGGTAGGAGGGTGAATACTTCTATCGAAATGATGAATAAGTAAGGGCAGAGGACGTGAGGTTCCCTCACTTGAGACCTTTAGAGCCCCTAAATTTTTTTATTGGAGAGCCATTGATAAGAATACCAAACGAAGGTAGAGGTAATGTATGCTCTGATCTAGTTTATGAACTTCTGAGGAAAATTCAATAATTTCAATTTGTTAGCCAATAGCTTTACTATGATCTTGTATAAGAAATTGGTACAAGCAATTAGCCTAAAATCACTAAAGGAAGCTAGATTTGAAAATTTAGGAGTTAAATATAAATATGTTTTGTTTATTTCTTTGAGCTTAACTCTTTTATTGAAGAATTCATGCACTACTTACTTTACAATTTTACTTGTCTTTACCCAAGTTTGTGATAGAAACTTCCATTAAGCCCATATGTCGAGGTGCTTTCATTCCATTCATTTTGAACACCATTTTCTTAATTTCTCTAGTCTATCATCCACTGGTCTAATTAAATATTTTGCTTCTTCCTCAAATATCTTGGTAGGAATAACTGTCTTAGAGATTCCATAGAGGAGCTTGTAGTCCTCTCAGATTCTAGTAGAATTTTTAAGAATTTCATTGCTTCCCTTCTGACATCCTCTAGTTTAAAAACATTCCATCATTATCATCATTTATAAAGCATGTCCTATTATAGATTCTTCTAACTAAGAGGGTGTTGAAGAAAAAATTTGAACATTTGTCTCCTTACTTTATCTAGTTAACTCTAATTGTTTGTTGGATCAGGGATTTATTATTATCTAACACTTATAGGTAGAATTTGAGGATATTTCCTCCTCATTCAATAAGCACCACTCTATAGGTTTTTTTACAGTTGACTTTTGTATAGATAAGAGTATTTCTCTAGCCTTTTCAATATACATATTGGTATTCTGACTTCTTTTGGCATTTAAGAGTTTTAATTCATGATTTATTGCTTTTATATTTTGCAAGCATACAAATTTCTTTGCTCCAATCATTGCATTTTCCAATCCTTTATTTATTGCCTCCTGAAACTTTCAATATTGACAAGAAAGTTATTGAACTTGAAAGGGAATTTAAGACTAGCCTTAGTGAATAAGTTTTTATATCTTTATTGGAGTATGATTAGAGGAACATAGATCCATGAAGAGAGCTTTGCTTTTAGAGAATAAAGTTAACTAGTCCATATTCACTAAGGCCCTATCTAGTTTCTTTCTAATAAACCATTAAGAGGATTGTTTGTTATTTTGTGTAAAATTGTGCCACTTAAGTTTAAGGTCACTCAGTTCCACCTCTCTAGTACATTCATAGATAGGGACAATTTATTCTTCCTATGCAATTATGCCAAAGCAATTTGGAGCCAAATACTTCATTTGTTGCCTCTAGGCAAATTTCAACATAATTGGGAATATGCATTACATTGGATCATTTGTAACTCCAAGACAGGGAAAACGAATGCAGCCTTCACACTTACCATTTACACAATTTGTAAGGAGAAAAATAGCAAACCTTTTATAGATAAGGAGATCAACAAATACCTGCTTACAAACCAGATTGTAAACTTGATACGCAAGCACATCTATGCTAAGCAACAACAGCACACTCTATTACTGGACATACAACTTTGATGGCATTTTAAATATATTGTAGCCCTTTTAGCTAGTTTTTTTTCTGCTATTTGATTTAACTTTTTTGTAACATATAGAAGGGACTAACCATCGTGAACTCATTGTAATGTATGTAATAGTTTTAGATATAATAATATACACATTTCATATTCCAAAAAAAAAATCCATGTTGTAATTGAGCAAATTATAATGGCCATTGACTTATGATTTGCATAGTGTACTATTGAAATCTTCACAGACTAGCCAAGGCCCCGAACAATATCCTTTAATCCATTTTAAGGTACTCCAAATGAGATTTATTTGGAAATTAGTATTGAAACCATATGCAAAGGTTGCATTTATTGAAGTTTTCTTCATCTTAAAGGCTACCTTGGAATGTATAAGTTGCTCATTGGCTTCCAGTTGTTCCAGTTTCACTAGGTCATCATTGTAGCATATGATAATTCTTTCATAACTATGATATTGATGATTGGAGAGTAATTTCCAAAGTGATCCTAAATAGTTCAGTTTATTCAGGTTTTCATTCTTGACTTTAGTTTCTAATAAACAAAATAACAAAGGCATCTCATTTAGCACAAAATCCCTCAAAACATTAAGCTTAGATGCGTAGTTTAGTCCCTTCACATTCCGAACAATAAGAGTCATTTTAGAATGCCTTTACCTTTGGAAATTTTTTCTACTTATCCTACTAGATCTCCTTGTTTGCATCTTCTTAAACTTTTCCTATAGATTTCCTTGTTCTTCCTCCATTTGTATAAGTATTAGAGATGGAGTAAAGTTTAGGACCTGGATTGTGAGAATACAGTCATTTCCTTTGTTTAGTCTATTGATTAGCTCCTTTTCTAGAGTATTGTCCTTATCAACTTAAGAATGAAGGATTCAATCAATAGGAAAAGGACTAACATTAGCTTTTGGATTAACTTCCTCCTGCCCCATTAGCTTAAAATAATCATCTTTCTTAAAAACTCTTTCAGTAGCTTTCCATTCCTTCCCTTGAGCTCTTAATGAAGGTCTTCATTGATAAGTAACATACACTTTACCTTCTTTAAGTGAATTTCAAGCTAACAGTCTCATTATTGGTATGCTTTCCTTCAGTTCCTTTGAGATGTTTATACTAAAACATATCCTTGCAATGTCAATGTAACGTCCTGTTCTCATACTAAAGGGGTAGAACCTTAGATTTGTCTAATTGAGAAATAGCAATGAAAGATTAGAAAATGCATTTCATGCTCATGCATAAGGTTAGCATACACGGACATGAATTTTAATTTTTGCACATGAAAAGAATTGTATATGCATCCATTGGCATAGTCCAGGTATAATTGATTATAAATGTGATTATATGAGAATTGTGAATTAATTGATTTGAAAATTGATATGGAGAATATGTATATTGATTTAGAAATTTTGGAGAATTTTAGGAGAATTTTAAAATTTGTTGTATAGAACTGGATTAGGAAAATGCCAATTGGCAAGTAAATTTATGAATGGAAATAGACATGAGAGTCAAATGATAGTGAAAATTATATGGGTAACTTTGGGATTTTTGACAAATGATATTGAAAATTTAGAGACAATTGGAATAAAAAGATGGGGCTTATGAGACTAGTTCAATAAGAACTAGTTAATTAGGAAACTAGCTAAAGACTATAGAAATTGGACAAGTGCCCCAATCTAAAGTCACGTTTTTCTTAGCTTTGAAAGATCAAGTATGGTACTCTTGTCTTTATCTTCTTTATAGCTTTGTTTGCTTCACATTTTTTCATTTACATAGAGTTTTTCATCAAATCTGCATCAGAGTTAAATTTTGTTTTCTTCTACTTTTTCCTACTCCCAACTTCAGTTTTCTTTCTTTTGCCTTAAGAAAAACCGAAACTGTTAACCTGTACAACAGTGTATGTGGGTGCATGAGAGTTAGGGTTTTTAGAGATTTTGAAGATGCTAGAGCTTTAAACAAGTAAGCTTGTTATGGTTCTTTATTTTTGTATAAGATGAAGCATGCATCACGTTACCTCACTATTAAATGGTTATGAAATAGAGATATATATATTTGCTGAAAAGTGAGTGAGGAAACTTTAGGTATGTCGTATATGTTGTGTTTGCATATTTGATGATTAATACGTTAAAAGATAAATTTATGATATAGAGATGAGTTAAGATGAAATTGAAGAGTTGACAGAACTGAATGAGTGTAGTGGAAAATATGTATAACTAGGTGTAGAAATATTTTGAGAAAATAGAAATGAAGGTTTTGTTTCTCTTCACTGAGAATGTATGCATATACGTGAATATGTGAGGGGTTTTCAGAGATGATTAAAAGAATGGATTTAGAGATGGAAAATATTTTAGATCTTGCTTTTAGCTTTTTATTGATATAAAGTTTGAAAATTTTGGAGTTACGGATTGAAAGTTAGGGAGATTTGAAGAGAGGGTGTGCGACTAGGAAAATCGCTATTGTCCAGAAGATCGCAGATGATCACGACTATCGTTCAGACGATCGCGGTCCAAATTATCGTAAACAATTGGGGTCCAGACAATCATGACTATCGTGCAAATGATAGTAACCTCGCTATTGTCCAGACGATCGCGAGTTCAGACAATCGCGATTTTGAAAGTTGGAGGCTGGCGAGGATCCTTCAATATTTTGGCTATATCTCCTTCGTCCGACCTCCAAATGACATAAGATTTGAACCATTGGACTTGTAACACATTGCTATACCTCTCCACTAAAAAAAATCTCGTAATCGAAAACTATAGAATGAAATATGTATTAGTATTTCTACAAGATGTATTTTATTGAGGGATTGAAGTTATTCCTCAATAAAGAAAAACAAAGAAAAATGGCAATTCTTAAAGGATGAGATGTAGAAATCTAAAATCAATTGAGAAAGATCAAGTGTAAATTGTGGGATAGTCTAACTGAGTGTGTTTACAAATAGTCTAGCATTTTTGAAGACAAGTACTGAATACCGTTTCAGTTTAAGAACAATCCGAATTATTTGGAGTATAACTTTTGCAGTACTAAACCAAATTGAATGATCTTGGTGTCATTAGAAACTTAAGACAATGGGGAACACTTTCCTAGAAGAAATTGTTACCAAATTGCTTCATTTTCTTAATCATAATGTTCATGGAAAATAAACCCAAAGGTCTGGAATTTTGCAGGATATTGTAAGAAAGAATGAGAGTTTGGATATTGTATGATCATATAATGCTAAAATAACATTAGTGAATGAATGGTTGGTATTAAAGTACCAAAGACATGTGTATAATGGAAATAGAGAGGTTCATATGATTGTAGTTGTGATTCAAAGGAAATAAGTAATGGGTATTAAATAGAAATGAATGAGATTTGGATACTGTGAGAGCTAATAATGCGAAAAATGAAAAGATGAATAATTGAATTATGAATTTTAATTCTAATAATTTTATTGAGATGTAAACCTAAGTACAAATTATACTTAGGGGAGTTTTGAAATATGATCGATAATGTGGCGAGAATAATGGAAAGATACCTAGCATTGTCATTCAACATGCATTGTACATATTCCATATTTGTGCATAAACGAATACTTATAATTATTTGATTATTAATGTGTATGCAACGTGTGTATTGCATAATTTTGGATGTGCAGGATAAACGTCCGCATTCAGACGTTTCCAGATTTGGAAGCAAATGCTAATCTGGAGCGTATTGTGAGTAGACCTAGATGGTCTTACTTTATTGTTTGTTTTGTTTATGTTATGAATTAAGTGATTATGAATGAAATGCGAATGTGATTTGATAGTGTGACTTTTTACAATGAAGGTCTGAGGTTTCTCATGTTTGAATGAAATATTGAAGTGCTACTTGTATGTGAATATAATGAAATAAGTGATCCTAAATGTGATTTTTGAATGTCAGACCTAGTTCTGCAAAAACATGTGAATATACACATGACTGAAAAAGTGATTCTCAACTTTAATGTTGAATGCCGGACTAAAGTCCGATGACATGTAAAAGTGAATAATTGCTCATATATGATTGATGCATTTCATTACATGAATGTATGAAAGATAAAGGCAGTTGTGACTAGAGTAGCCACCGAAAAAAGAGCTTAAAGCTCAGATTGTGAAAAAGAGCCTAGAGCTCAGAAAGTGATTAAGAGCCAAAGGCTCACTATGTAAAATGAGCCCGGTATCTCCAACGGATACGAGACAGTTATTAATAAGCCTGGTATCCCTAATAGATACAGGACAGTTATTAATGAGCCCGGTATCCACAATAGATACGGGACAGTTGTAGGCACTCGGTCATAACAAAGTAACAAACTGAAAGTGAGTCTCATGAACACTGCGTATGTGTATGATTTGCATGATTTAAATCATTTGAATGATTGCTGAATGTAATATGTGTTATGTGATCGAGTGAGCCATCGAGGATGGTCACTCGCTAAGTTTGCAAAACTCACCCAAATTTTTCAATATTTTTCAGGCTTAGAGAAGACCTCTAATTAATCAAATTGGAGTATAGCCACTGCATCTGAGTAAGAGATAGAGGTGGTCAGGATCAGTTTACATCTGCATAATTATTTTCATTAATTTTTGTATGAAAGAATGTATTCTGAAATTTTTGTATCATGTGTATTGATCAATTTTATTTTGTAATAACTTTCCAAAATGGAAAGGTTTGTAAATGAAATTGATCTTGAGTGCAATTATTTTAAATGTGATTGAAAAGGTTTATAAATAAAACGGGCCTAATTTGATTATTGATTTTTCGCAAAAGTGTGCATTGTTTTATAATGAAAAGAAAAAAAGTTGTAATAAGATTTTACTGACTGAGTGTGCTAGCATGCCACCATAACGGGCCACAGACCTGGATATCACTCAGGATGTCGAGCACGTGTCTTGCGAGAGTGGGGTGCTACAATTGGTTGGTATTAGAGCCTAGAATTAGTATCTTACATGGGCATTTTTCAAAAAAGAGTCAAGTTACATGCATTTTAGACATGCCTTACCAAGCAGTAGCAACTGATCCCTAGTCTGAGTCACATTTACATGGGGCACACGCATGAGCATGTGTTAAGAGTTTGAGTTGATAGAGTTAGTGAGAAGAGTGATGCTCTTTTAGAATGAGAGAAAATGAAAGTTTTGGAAAATTAGAAATGAGAAATAGTACATGGTTAGATATGATAAATAATGATTCAATTCAATCGCATTAGATGATGTATTATTGAATATGACACCAATATTGTACTGTGGTAATATGTCCCCGAATGTCATAAAGATGTGAATATATTGTCATGGATTGTTTGAGGAAAATAGGGATATAAGTAGAAATGATGAGATTAAAGTGTAAAAGTAGAATGTAATGAAAATAGAAATTGTTATGATCTTAAGAAGATGAACTTGGAATTTAACTAGTTGTTGATTAATGTGACAAGAGCTATGATCCTCCGTAAGTAAATATTAGTGGAGATTGAGATTGGAATTTCAGGATGATTATGCATTTATAACTCCGAATGGATTGTGAATATATATGTGTAACATGAATAAATGATAATAGGAAAATGAGATAGAAATGAGGAAAGAGTAAAAAGGGAATGAAATAGTCATAAATGACTTTATAAGAGATGAATGATTTGTAGTAAGGAGAAAATTAGAAATGCATATAAGAGAGGATTTTTTGTATGAATGAGATAAAGAAAAAGATGAAGAATCAAATGAGAAGAATTGATGCACTCAATATGGTAGTTAACTCATTATGAAATGAGGTAGCCTCGGAAGAGGTAAATTATGGAAAATTGGAGTAAAAGTTGTGTTAGTATGTTTGATAATGAGAGGAGGAAAGTGCAGGGCACAATAGTGGCCTAACAAAATTAGGTTTCTATCACAATCGTCTTGGGATACCCCGATCGTGGGCAGGAACAAAGAGAGAAATGTTGTCTGGAAACAATTGGAATTCAAGTATCATTAGCGAATGTTAGTAATTGATTAATTGGCCTAAATACATCTCTAGATAAGATGTAATGATTTTGATGGTATATTCCAAGGTATTAGAGTAAATGAATTTTGCTTAATCCCTTACTGAGCCTTATTATAAAGGATGTTCTAATCATATAAGTTATGGAATAAATTGATCTTATTGAGATATTATGAAAAGTTGAAATTGATTTTTTTGAGGTAGTAAGAATGTCTGATAAGTAATCATGGAAAATAGTTGATCGATAAGGATTTCATGAGTAGTATTGAGGATAGTATCAAGAAATATTCTTCCAAAGAAGAATTTCATTGAGCTAGGTTCAGTAAACCAGATGATTCAATTTAAGAATGATTAATAAAGGAACAAATCAGAAAAGAGTAGTTAATGAGTCAAAAGTAAATATTGGAGTCATATCCCTAACGAAGATTCAAGCATAAGAGGTAGAAAATGCTATTGAGAGTGTATGCATTTTGTTGATGTAAAGTATCCAAATAAGTGATGGTTTCTTGAATTTGAGGTGACATTAAGGGTAAAAGATACAAATCAGATTCGATGAATGGGTTACCAACACAGGAAATTGAATGAATTGAGAAAATCATTCGAGAAAGGGGGTTAATTAGGAAACTGAAAATAACATGAGAAAATATTACCTTATTTGAGGAATTAGATGCTTAAATAATTACGAGAACAAATCATGGACATGAAGAGTCTTATGTTATATCTATTGGAGTTAACAATGCCCTCGACAGTATTATGATATTGAAGGTTAAAGTGATTCAAGCAAAATTATACCAGTTAGTGACTATGATCATAGATGGTATTTCAAGTGTGTTCAAAAAGTAAAAAGAATATTTTGAATACTCGAAAAAAAAAGTGTAAACTGTATAAGTGATAATTGTACAAAGAATTTTTTAGCAACTATAACCCAATGTTAATTATGCTACTTAGATTTGGAGATTTCGCAGTATATGTAATAGAGTTTCCCATTAGAGATTTAGATGCAATCTGTTGCAATATTATAAAGTGATTTTGTGTACATAGGGACAATTATAGCCTCATGAGCTGAATTTTGATACATGATTTGAAACTTGCTACAATAGTAATTGCTTTGAAAGCTTGGAGACATTATTTGTACAGAAACA
>JANIPM010004373.1:0-10259 GCA_027478405.1 Erythroxylum cassinoides | reverse complement strand
CTGGGGATCTTTTGGGGATGACTTAGTTAGGAGTTATTGTAGTCTCTTTTGGATTGTACAGGATGTATCTATGACTGGATTATGTATTTATGGATTAAGAAATGATTGAGAAGTATCTTTTGGTTTTAAATTTCAGTAATTTCAATACTGCGGTTTAAATTTATTGATGCCATGAGGTTTATTTAGAATTGATCGTTCGTAGTGCACCTCATCGTAGGTTGTGTATCGGAATGACCCACGGGCGTCCCGATGGGTACCCTACGGTAAGGGGGCGCTACACTTGGCATGTAGATTATCAGAGATAGAAGCGCCAAGAAACTATGGTTGTCACAAGAGAAGTACATTGATAAAATACTTCAAAGATTCAAACTGGACAAAGCTAAAGCGGTTAGTTGTCCTCTTGCGAATCACTTTAAATTGAGTTCTAGAGAGTGTCCTTCTACAGATGAAGACAAGGAAGAAATGTCCAGAATTTCATATGCTTCAGCAGTTGAAAATTTGATGTATGCCATGATTTATACACGGCCAGATATTGCTCATGCAGTTGGAGTTGTGAGTCGCTTCCTTTCAAATCCTAGAAAGGAACATTGGGCTACAGTCAAATGAATTCTTAGGTATCTTCAAGGTTCATCCAAAATATACTTATGTTTTGGAAGAGCAGAAGCTGTGTTAGCTAGTTACACAGATGCAGATATGGCTAAAGATGCTGACTCAAGAAAGTCTACATCAGGTTACTTGATTACTTTTGCAAGGGGAGTTGTGGCATGGCAATCAAAGTTACAGAAGTGTGTTGCACTTTCTACAACTGAAACGGAGTCTATTGCAACAATGGAAGCCTGTAAAGAGTTGTTATGGATGAAGAAGTTCTTTAATGAACTTGGTAACAAGCAAGAACAATATCAGCTGTTTTGTGACAGTCAAAGCGCTATTCACTTTGGTAAGAATGCCTCTTTTCACTCACGATCAAAATACATTGATGTAAGATATCACTGGATCAGAGATGTGATGTAGACGAAACAATTACAGTTAGAAAAGATCCATACTGATGAAAGTGGATCAAACATGTTAACTAAGATTCTACCAAAAGGTAAGTTCGAGTATTGTCGATCAATAGCAGGCTTGATAAAATCCTCCATGTAATCAGGAGAGGGAGATTTGTTGCATATGGGTCCTTCTCACATGGAAGGACACATACGGTTCAACAAATACGGCACCGATTTCGATGCCGCATTAGTTTAAAGAAATAAAAATAGACAATTGTCTCATACGGCAGAATGCCTATATAAAACACTCCCTGCCATGCCAAAGCACAACAATAAAGACAAAGGAAAACCAAAGCATAACAATACTCTAAAGTTAGAAAATATTTTTCTAAAAGGTTGGTGAGTGACAAAATAGTGATATTAGTATTTTAGGTTGGAAAACACCTTGTAGGCCACTATTTTGACTTTATCTCTGTATACCTACTATTTGTAATAGTAGAAGAATTATTCTAAGTTTTGTCCGTAAACGTAGCTCAAAGTTAATGGTGAACCACGTTAAATATTCTATATCTATTTTGCTCATTTTTTTTTCTTTTCAAAAAATACACCCGCTACATCCCAACATCTACCACAAATGGTCCTGTCAATACGGGTACCTGCATGTACATGTTTTTATTTATGCACATCTCTTGTATTGTCCTAAGCAATTTATAATAGAATGCGTCTTTTTGGAGATGACAGGACATACGATACTATACTAGATCGGGATGGAGCGAAGACTTGTTATATCCGACGCTAAACTAGCTAAACAAATACTGTCAAATAAATTTGGATTTTATGTCAACCCAAGATGAGACACTTGCTAATAAGACTCATTGGGAATGGATCGATTTTTATAGATGGAGAAGACTGGGACAGCCACAAAAGAATGCTCAATCCTGCTCCATTGATAAGCTCAAGTTATAGTAATTTACAGTGTTTAATGTGTTTTTGTTCAATTCGTAATTGTGTTGAAAGGTTATGATCAGGAAGATGGCAGAATGCACCGTAGAGGTGCTTGACGAATGGAAAAGTAGAGCCATTGTGGCTGAAGATCCACGCCTTAAAATCAATATATATGAAGACTTTCGAAAGCTTACAGCTGATATAATATCACATACAGCCTTTGGCAATAATGTTTAAGGGAAAGAAACCTCCAGAGCCCAAAAAGAGCTTCAGAAATACTCTGGAGTTTCACTGGCAGACATATTTATCCCTGACAGCCAGTGACTCGTCTTCAACTTCTTGTTTTAAAATTAAGATTCGTTGTTCTTGTTTTTCACTTGTTGCCTATAATTGATTGTTGTCTTTAAACAATGGTTCTGTCAGGCATCTTCCCACACCATCCAATATTCGGATATGGAAGTTAGAGAGGAAGCTTGAGACGATCCTGGAACACGTAGTGAGGAGTAAATTGAAGTCTCATTATGGAGATGCTCGGAACGTTAAGAAGTTCTGACTCTAAAGATAGTCCAAAGCTGAACATGAACAAAAAAATGTAGGAGTGCGGAACATTCTTCTTCGCTGGGCACAAGACGTCCTCCAACTTATTTAACTTGGACAATGTTCTTGTTGTGTAAGCATCAAGAATGGCAAGTCAGAATGAGAGAAGAGGTTATGAAAGAATGTGGAGAGGATGAATTAAATAGTTGCCCAATAGAAACCTAGTTGATCTCTACTGCTACCTGCTCTCAACTGCTATAGTAACTGCCTAAGCGATCTCTACTGCTACAGTTTTTCCGTTGTTTCTGCATGCTACCATTTTCCTCGTCCATCCTTCTGGAAATTGCACGAGGTCCTAGCAACATAGCCTCGCTTATCGATATTTCATTCCCGACCCGAGGCCTTCATAGTTTACCCCATGGCTCCCCCTGCCCACGAGGGGCAATTAGCGAAGCGGGGGCGTACTCGTAAACGAGAGGAGGAGACTTCCACCCTCCCACCGCTTTCCTACAGTGCCACGTTGACCGGTGACCCCATCCCTGCTCAGTCTGCCGACGGTGGTGAATGGATTGATGACGATGACATTGAGGTTGCAGAGGGCGATGTCACGGTGCAAGAGGAGGAAGGTGGAGGCATCATCCTTTCCCAAAGTCTCCGGTATAAACTTGATAACTAGTGGGCGAAGGCAGTCGTTGTTAAACTCCTTGGCCGCCGCATAGGGTATCGTATCCTCTGCTCTCGGCTCCAGGCCTTGTGGCTTCCTAAGGGCCAAATGAAGGTTGTCGACCTGGATCATGACTATTTTCTCATTAGATTCAAGGAAGACGATGACTACCTCAAGGCATTAACCCAAGGACCGCGGGTAATCTTCGGCCAGGTACTCTCGGTCCAGCGCTAGGAGCCGACCTTCTGACCATCCCAAGGGCAGGTTCCTCGTGCGGTGGTCTAGGTTCGGATCCCGAACTTATCTATCGCCCGATACCACCCGGCGATCTTAATAGCTATCGGCAATCTGGTTGGCAAGAGTGTGCGAATCGATGAAGCGACATCCCAAGTGCACATGGGGAAGTTCGCGCGCATAGCCGTCAACGTGGACCTGAGCTCTCCCCTCCGCCACAGCATCGCACTTGATGGGGAGACCCTCCGGATAGTGTACGAAGGGTTACCCCAACTCTGTTTTGAGTGTGGGAGGATCTCGCATGGTACCGCATCCTACCCATAACGACAGCTCCCTGCTCAGGCGCTAGCCCCGCCTCTAGTCAGTCCAGCTGAGCCAGCGCCGGTGAGTGTTCCTCCAGTTCTGCCTAGTCCAGCGGCGGTTGCCAACCCCACAGGGTACGGTCCCTGGACCCAGGTGCAGAGGCGCCCACCTCGTCAGCCACCCCACTGCTCGTCACCAGCCGACTCGCGGCCTTCCTCCCAACGGTCGACTGCAGCCAGACGTGACAGCGGGACGCTACAGCGTATGGGGACTCGATTCTCCCTGCTCGCAAACCACGGTGATGGGACGCTGGAGGGTGACAAGCAACAAGACGACCCCTCCTCAAGTGCTTCTGCGCACCGTTTCGTCGAAAGGCAAGTGATAAGCCCTGGACAGACGCAGCTTGCGGGGCCTCTTTTCCAAGCCCAGAGGCCCCCACAGTAGCAGAAAAAGAAAGGCAAAGGAACAGGCCCAGATCCAGTCCTTTCTTCAGCCGGAGGCTCCTCCCCAGTCCAATTTAGAGCGGAGGCCCAATCTGCTTCAGTCACTAGCGTTCCTACTGGGCCTCCGCCTATAATTCAATCCACCCCCACGAGAAGCATATCGCCCTCAACATACCATCCCATACGAAAATGGTCTGTAAGCCCCGATTTATTTCGGACAGTGCGTCGGGAGGGAGTGCCAGTTTGCAGCTTATGGACGGAATTAAGGAACTGAGGTAGTGTGGCGAGGCCCCTCCGGACCCCAGCCCTCCTCCACTCAATCCCCCCGCTCCTGGAACCGAAATGGAAGTTACGGAGGTATTACCTCCACCAATCTCTGAAGTCAACGGCCTGGCTTCGATGTCTCCAGACGTCGCTCTTCAGACCGACTTGGTGACAGGTACGCCTAGTGCCCAGCCGTAAGTCCATTCCTATTCTTTTTTATGTCTATTATCATTTGGAATTGTCAAGGAGCGGGTGGAACCCGTTTCTTAACCATCTTACGTAATTATTTGCGTACATATACCCCAACTCTTTTAGTCTTACTGGAACCTCGTATTAGCGGTGCTCGCGCTCACGCTGTAGTTCAAACATTAGGTTTCTATTTTTCTTTTCGCGTCGAAGCTACCAGGTTCTCGGGAGGGATGGCTCCTCTGGAAGGTCGAGTTTGAATTAACTATTGTCGTCGCCCATCGGCAATTTGTGCATACCTTTATTAAACATGCTTCTTGAGCTTTCGACTTTACGACTATCTATGCTAGCCCGCAATGGGCCACTCAACGACTCCTTTGGCCCGTCCTCCATAGACTCGAGCACTCTATCCGTCGCCCTTGGCTCATAGGCGGTGACTTTAATGCAAAGCTGGCCCAGTCAGATAAATGTGGCGGGGGTCCCTTTTCTCACACAGTGAACAAGTCCTTTCAAGAATGGGTGAACAACTGCGGCCTGATTGACCTAGGTTTTGTAGGCCCCAAGTTTACGTGGACACGGGGCACAATCCAAGCTCGGCTAGATCGAGTCTTTGGCTCTCCTTCTTGGTTCCAGGAGTACCCCCAGACAATGAATCACCATTTACCCTTCCTGGGCTCAGATCATCGGCCCCTCTTGGTCCGGCTTCACAGGGCACCTCTACGTAGACCGGGGGTTCTGACGTTCCGGTTCCAGAATATGTGGCTTGCTTACCCTGACTTCCAAGAGGTGGTTGCCACATACTGGCAACCTGTGAGGGCATCGCTGAGTGAGCCACTCCATACTTTCTCCCAACACCTTTCGAGGTGGAATCGCGAGGACTTCGGGAATCTGTTCCACCGGAAAAAAAAAAAAGAATTGAAGCGCGTCTAGAGGGGATTCAAAGGATCATGACGGATCACCCGACAGACGAGTTACTGTCTTTGGAGGACAAACTGTGTGAGGACCTATCTCAAGTTCTTTGTGAGGAGGAAATCTTCTGACACCAGCAAGCATTGAGTGGCTTTCTGACTCGACGGGCACCCCGGTCACAGACCCGGACCAATTGGGCCTCCTAGCCCAGAACTTTTACGTCCAGCTTTATACTGCACCTGCTGGCCCTATGTTACACTATCCGATCTCCGGTGCATTCCCGAAGATTTCGGAAGCTAGACTTAGTGCCCTTACTCGCCCAATCTATGACCTAGAAGTCAAACAGGCAGTTTTTGATATGAATCCTCATAAAGCTCCAGGGGTCGATGGTTTTAATGCGCTCTTTTTTTCAAAAACAGTGGCATCACGTCAGGCCTAGCATTGTGGAGTTCATAAAGGTCATCTTTGGAGAGGGCCGGTGGGACAAGGCCTTAAACCAAACAATTCTCGTTCTCATCCCCAAAATTCCCTCCCCTACTACCATGTCTCACTTCCGTCCTATTAGTCTCTATACGGTGCTCTATAAAGTGATCTCTAAAATCCTGGTGAACCGTCTTAAAAACCAAATGGCTCACCTAGTCAGTGAGACCCAATGTAGCTTTATTCCGAGCTGCCACATCACGGACAACATTATTATCGCCCAGGAAGTTATCCACTCGATGCGCAAGAAAAAAGGTCGCACCGGATTCCTGGAGATCAAAGTTGACCTGAAAAAAGCTTACGATCGGCTCCGGTGGGATTTTCTCCTTACCACCCTGACGGACATTGGTCTCCCCGAGAGCTTTATCTCTGTTATTATGAAATGTGTGTCTACAGTTTCTATACAGGTCGCTTGGCAGGGTCAGCCTACCAACTCTTTTAGACCCTCCCGTGGTCTACGCCAAGGTGATCCCCTGTCGCCGTACCTGTTTATGCTTTGTATGGAACGCTTCGGCCATTTGATCTCCTATGAGGTGGCCCAAGGGCGTTGGAAGCCGATTAAGCTGAACTCTACGAGCCCGCCCATTTTGCATCTTTTTTTTGCCGATAATCTGGTGCTTTTTGTTGAAGCTACGGAGGCCCAAACGCAGATTATCACTCATACCCTGGAGGTATTCTATCAGGCTTCGGGTCAAACTGACAATTACACGAAGACTCGTGTTCATTTCTCCAAGAACGTCCACCCCACTCAGGTGCAACACCTTAGCCTCCTGCTTAATGTCCCTCGCACCGCTAACCTGGGCAAGTATTTAGGGTTTCCACTGTTACATGAGCGATCCACGCAACATACATTCCAGTATATTTTGGACACAACCCGTAACCGTCTGTCCGGTTGGAAGGAGAAGTCCCTGTCTCTAACGGGACGGGTTACTCTTACGCAGTCGGTTCTCTCAGCCCTTCCCCAATACGTGATGCAAACAATTCGCCTTCCTCGGCTCCTTTGTGACGAGTTGGAGCGCATCATGCGCGACTTTATTTAGGGCTCTACAGGCAGGCGTCTAAAAATGCCTTTTGTAAAATGGGATCTGGTGTGTAAACCTAAATCCGAGGGGGGGCTCGGGCTCAAGCAGCTTCGTTCTACTAACAATGCCCTGTTGTCCAAACTGAGCTGGGCACTTATCACGCAGCCCACGGCTTTTTGGGTTCACATTCTCAGAGCTAAGTATAAGGTGGATCCCACCTTTCTACCTCTCGCGCTTGATAAAAAGGGGGGTTCTGGGGTCTGGAGAGGCATCTCCGACACCTAGCACATTATTCGTCAAGGTGCCCGGTGGAAGCTGGGCAACGGGAGTAGGGTTTTATTCTGGTTAGATAATTAGGTCCAGGATTGGGGGTCGCTTTTTTCATTGGCTCTAGCCCCCCTTCCCGACAGTGCCATTATGGCCTCAGTCGCGGATTACATGAACCCCGATGTTACCTGGCAGTGGCATCAATTTCAACATTACCTTCCCTCAACTGTTTGTCTCGCTATCTCCGACATTCGCTCGCCTCATGCACCCACTGAGGATGATTCTCTTATTTGGGCCCCCACCTCTAATGGCACTTCTCCACTGCTTCTGCGTACGAGTTACTTGACGACCCCTTCTCTACCGGGGATCGTAACCATTGGGATCTTATTTGGAAATGGCCAGGCCCACAGCGTATTCGAGCTTTTCTCTGGCTTATGATGCAACAAAAGCTTATGACCAACCACCAACGGTTGGTCCGCCATCTCACCTTGGACAGTGGTTGCCATTTCTGTGGGTTGGAAGAGACCACAATGCACGCATTTCGTGACTGTCAGCAAGTACAGCGTTTTTGGCGCCAATTTCCTAGTACAGTGACTAACACGGATTTCTTTTTACAGGATATGGACACTTGGGTGCATTCTAACCTTACCCGTATAGCTCACGTGAGGCAACTGCACTGGAACGTCCTCTTTAGTGTTGCTTGCTGGTTTCTATGGGGCTGGCGTAATCAAAGCATTTTTGAATCCGACTTTGAGTGGCCAGCGGAGGGACCACGGGTGGTGGTGGACTATGCCTAGTAGATTGTCAAAGCCCGCCTCATGGAAGGTTGTGTTGTTAGCGATCAGAGCCTTCCATTAGGCACTGGGATGGGCTGGACCAAACCACCTGAAGGGTGGGTCAAATTGAATACGGACGGGACAGTCCATCTCACGACCAGCATTGCTGCAGTTGGCGGCCTGATCAGGGACTATCATGGGCATTAGTGTGGGGGTTTCCTCCATAAAATTGGCCAAGGCTCACCCCTCGACGCTGAACTCTGGGGCATCCACTCCGGTCTCCAGCTGGCCTGGACGCTGGGTTATCGACGCGTAATTGTCGAAGTCGATTCCTTAGAGGTGATCAATATCCTATCCGCATCTTTTATTCCTCTGACTGAGTATGCTTTTTTGGTGGCAGGTACACAACATTATTTACACCGAGCTTGGGAGATTCAGATCCAGCACGTGTATCGTGAAAGGAACCAGTGTGCCGATAGTCTGGCTTCCTTGGCAGCTCTCTCCCCCCGGGTATTTGAACTCTTCAGGAGCCCCCACCTCTGATCCAGCTTCCTTTGTATCGGGACCAGCAAGGCTTTTTGTGTCGCAAATCTCTGCGTCAGTTAGGCTAAATTTCATGTTTTTCCTTGTACCAAAAATTAAAAAAAAAAAAAGAATGTGGAGAGGCAATCCTAACGCCAAATTAAAACTGGTAATTACATCTGCTATCTGTCATAACAAATCCGACAACAACTAATCTGGCTCTTGCTGTATGTCCATGTATTGACAGGTGAACATGGTTGTGCTGGAATCTCTGA
This sequence comes from Erythroxylum cassinoides, assembly GCA_027478405.1. Lineage (NCBI taxonomy): Eukaryota > Viridiplantae > Streptophyta > Magnoliopsida > Malpighiales > Erythroxylaceae > Erythroxylum > Erythroxylum cassinoides. The sequence continues at coordinate 1,449 of JANIPM010004373.1, read as the reverse complement.
GGCTTGAGTTTTTTGTTTGATTATGCTGCCACTGAACTTTCAGATGTTGTGTGACAGTAGTGAGATTTATACTAAATATTGTTCTTGCTTAAACATTATTTTGCTATGATTTGAACGACTTCAAACATCCAAAATCCATTTGTGGAATACTAAATTGATGAAAATCATCATTACAATGTCCTAAATGTAATAATATACGAACGTAAAATTACAGTTTGATTTTACGGAATAAAGTTCACAAACTCGTAAATTATTTATTGAGAGTAAGTCGCTGCTCAAACCAAACAACAGTTGCATCAGACCAATTATAACAATTGCTACTATTGGCAGAAGAATTATACGTTCCTAATTTAGTCTACCAAACAGTTACCATTTTGGGCTACTCATGCTTTCGTCAGTTAAAGAAAAAGGAACTAGTAAAGAGCATTCATTTCCTTCACTATCCAGGCCAAACCCAATTAGAGTATGTACCAAACCTACCATGTACATTCCAAACTTCCAGAACTGAACACGACTTCATTCGCCGGCAGCGTCTTCTCCGTTATTGGGACACTCTTGTTCGTTACCGAAGACGGCGTCAAGCTCCGGTGACTTGAACAGCTGAACGTTCAGGACGTTAAACTTCTTTGCACCGTTATCTTTCTCGGGGAGCACGACTTTCCGTTTCCTAGGTGCCGGAGGACACGTCATGAAGTCGGGAATTCTGTGCTCCTTTGACGTCGGCGTAGTACACTCCTCCGCGGACGTTCCTTCTTCAACGGGATTGACCGTTAAACGCGCTTCTTCATGCTGTTCTTGCTCTTTAAGTTGATCTCGTAGAACGAGTCTTGAGAGCTTTTCGGACAATGTGGGGGCGTAGTCTTCTGGTTCTTCTTCTTCACGATCACAGACCAGTGCCATTCTTACCTCAATCTAGTATAACTTCCTAATCGGAGAAGGTAGACAGTTTTGGGTGTGCAGTGGAATAGACGAAGAAGAGTGGTAGTGGCCAGTGGGGTCACGAAGAGGGGATTTTTATTTTTATTTTTTATAATTTTATATTGGTTTTAACTTTTAATCGTGCGTATAATGAGTATATTTTCATGGAGTTGCAGGCTTTTTATGCTTGGGCCTTTCAAAGTACAAATTGCTAGGGCCACTTGTATTAGGTAACAAAGGTCCAAAGTCTTTTAGTGTACTTTCGGATTTTACTCAGTTACCGGTTGGTTTTATTACTGTTTTTAATTTTTTATTTATGTTTTTTTAAGTAAAAATAAAAACATATTTGGTTGTTAATATTAATGTAGTTGTATTTTTATCACCAATAATAATTACATTTTAGATAAAACTTAAAGATAAATTATTTTTAATTAAATAAATTTATTTAATCTTTTATATAATAGTTATTACCAATTTATTAATAAATTATGATATTTTAATAAAATAAATAATTTAATATTTAATATTTAT
>JANIPM010004359.1:0-10259 GCA_027478405.1 Erythroxylum cassinoides | reverse complement strand
TTCTGTTATTGGTGTTCATGATTAATCATGGACTATATTTTCTTTGGATGATATTGATTTGAAATGGAGTTGAGAATAAGGAGTAAATGAAGTAGAAAAGGTGATCTTGGTATGGGTTGTGTTAAAGAAAGATTGTAAAACAAAATGGGTGGTTGATCTGGAAAATATTCACAGAGTATGCTTTAGTCTTTTAGCCACAACTTTTCCTCTAGATATCCAAACGAGATGATTCCTAATTTGGATTAAATTAGAAACATATGGATACATTTTTTTTGAAGACATTGAATTTAAATTCTGTCTTTAAGAATCTAAAATTTGTCATGAAGTTGAGAACTTGGTGCAGTACATTGGTGAATGAATGTAAAATTCGTGTTCTGAATTCGAGGGCAATTCTGGATTATTGTAGGCTGTTTTAGACAAAGCTATCTTCGAAAAAATTGTAGATATTTCTTTTAGATTTCCAATGATATATAGTGTGGAATTTTTGAACTCCTGGGTTGAACGTTATGGTCCTTATAAGGGGAGATACTTAGGAGTATAGAATGTATCTTCTATGTTTGACCTTCTGCTTCTTCTATGTTCGACACTCTGCTTCTTTTGTGTTTGACCCTCTGCTTCTTTTGTCTTTGAGGTCTTCATGAAAGTTGTAGAGCTTGAAGTTCTCTTTCAAACCATCTAAAGAAAATTCTAATCTGATAACTTTAGCGAAAGATATGTCAATTTTCCCATTCATCTGCTTTTTCCCATTCGTTTGCCTTTTCATTTGGTTTCATCTGTACCTATTGTCTGCTCCATTTTTGACCCTTTAGAAGATAGAATCTGTCTTCGAGGTCTTCATGAAAGTTGTAGATCTTGAAGTCCTCTTTGAAACCATTTAAATAATATCCTAATCTGATATCATTAGATAAAGTTATATTAAATTTTCCCATTCATCTGCTTTTTTTCCATTCGTCTGCTTTTTCATTTGGTTTCATCTGTACATATCGTCTACTCAATTTTTATTCAGAAGATAGAATCTGTCTTTGAGGTCTTTATAAAAGTTATAGATCTTGAAGTCTTCTTTCAAACCATCTAAAGAACATCCTAATCTGATATCTGTAGGAAACGTTATGGCAATTTTTCTCATTCTTCTACTTTTTCCCATTCGTCTACTTTTTAATTTGGCTTCGTCTATACCTATTGTTTGCTCCATTTTTGACCCTTCAGATGATAGAATCTATCCTTGAGTCTTCATGAAAGATTTATATCTTGAAGTCCTTTTTTGAACCATCCAAAGAACCCCTCAATCCGATATTTGTAGGGAAAGTTATAGCAATTTTCCTGATTCGTCTGTTTTTTTCCCATTCATTAGCTTTTTTTCCTTTGGCTTCATCTGATCCTACTGTATGGTCCATTTTTGACTCTTGAGATGATAAAATCTGACCTCAAGGACTTCTTGAAAGTTTTATATCTCAAGGTCCTCTTTGAAATCGTTCTAAGATGATCTTAATTTGACATCTGTAGAGAGAGTTATGTCATTTGTCCCTAGACAGGTTGAATATAATTGAGGACCAAACCTTGTTTGATTTTTTCGGCCATAATTTAGTTATCCGACCTCCAAATGAAGTGATTTTTGATCCAATAGTTTCTTAACACATTTTTATATCCCTCCATATATTTTGATAGCTTTTGGTATTGATTTGAAAAATATGGATTGAATCAAAGTAAGGGTATCAGTTGGAAGAGTATGAATTGGATGTTTACTGGACATACTTCGGTATTTTGAATATATCTAGACCTATATGATCCCAAATGAGATGGTTCTTATTTCAAGATAAATTAGAGACATGGAGCTACAAATGGTATGAAGAAATTGAAATTTAATTCAGTCTCTAAGACTTTCAAATTCTAAATGGAAGTTGGGTATAGTGTATTGTTTTAGTCTAACAATAGTCTGAAATGTTTGGGCCCTAACTTTCAGATTTCTATACCAAATAGATTGATTTTGGTGTCATTGGAAACTTAAAACAAGGGAGAACACTTTTCTAGAAGAAAGAGTTACGTCAGAATATTTAAGGGTGCTTTTGGCAAGATATTTAATTATAAAAGACATAAGGCATAAATAGAAGGGCAAATGGGATATTTCTCAATCATTAAGGGCATAATTAGAAGAAGAAGTGTTGCATTGCATTTTAAGAAGAAAGAAGAACGAAAATTGAAGAGAAAAAAAGAGAGTGTCATGAAGAAGAGAGAAATACGAAGAGAAGAAGTGCAGGAGCGAAAGAAGAGAAAACAAGCTAGGGTTTAACTTTTCCTAGTCTTCAAAAGAGATTTTAGAGTTGTTCAAGAAAGAAAACAAGCAGAGGAAGAGAAAAGCTTCACTTTGAGCTAAGGATCCCTTCATTTGGTGAAGAATGAAGGTAATACCATTTTGAAACTTTTGAATTTTTGAAAGGATTTTAGTTCATGGAGTTTAGAAAATGCTTGGGTTTAGGTATTCTATAACCAATTTTAGTGATTGTGCTTGATGGACTTTCAATTGAAAACCCTATAGAGTGGGATTTTTGTTATTATATAAAGGGATCAAAAGAGGCAAGAGGAACAAGATAAGAGGCTTTTTGAGCAAGTCCATAATCAAGAAAATCAAGGTGGGTATATGTTTATAATAGAGTAAATAAGCCACTAAATGTTTTTTTTGAAATTAAAGAAGTTTTAATGATATTAAATTGCATCATAAGTGTTGCATTTATTGCTTCTTGAATGAATTATGAAAGTGTTATATGTTTGCTACATTAATTGTGGTGATGATTTATGAAAAGACTTTGAAAGTGATTTCTAAAAAGATAATATGTTTATAAAATCATGGTTTTGACATATCTCATGTTTATGAAAAATCAAGTTTCGAAAAAGTGTCATTTTAGGCAATATGTTTTACAAGTCATGAAATATATATTATGTGGGTTTGTGGTGGTCCCCTAAGTTAAGTCAAGTGCACTTTGAAGAAAAGGCTTCTCCCGCCTGCCCGCTAGTTGATGGAGCTCCTTCATGGACTCTCATAAGTTCACGGCTACACAAGACCATTATGTAAAAATGCATAGTACGTTCTATTTTGGATCCATTCGAACTATTTTGATATGCTTATATGTTTATGTTATGTGAATAAGTTTGATGCATTCACGTTTTGTAGTTTGAGATTTTAACTACATGATGAGAATTTTTAGAAACAAGTGCTTTATGAACTTAATGAGAATTTTCTATGACAACTGAATGTTTTAATTAGTTTTTGCTTATTTTTTTGTTATAAAATGTTACCCATGAGCTGTCAAGCTCGCCCTCTTTCTGTCCCTTCAGGTGATAGTTAAGAGATCAAGTGATCAAGAGCCTAAGGGAACTTCCACAAATTTACTATTTTGTATTTTTGTAATAAGCCAATGGTGTGGGTTTTGATATGTAAATAAAGTTTTTTTTTCAAACTCCGTTGCTTTAAAAATGAAATGATAGATTGAAGTAGTTTAATTATGTATGTATGTTTATATTGATTTCCTCGTAATATGGTTGAGTTGAAGTAATAAGTCTGTTTTCATGTTTGATTGTCATGGGCATGCCACCCTTGTGGGATGATGCCTAATAAGGGTTCATGAAAATAAAACTATAGGAAAATTTTGCATAAGATCATGATTTCGCAAGGTTTAGGTTCCAAATTCAAGCGGGACCCAATAGTTATGGTATTAGAGCCTTAGAATTGAGATCTTACATGGGCATTTTTCGAAAGATGTGTCATGTAGAATAGTGAGAAGGAAAATGATCTGTCAAAATGTGAGAAGATGAAAGTTTGAGGATATTTAGAAATAAGAAATATTACGTAGCCCGATATGTTAGACATAGATTCAGTAATTGTGATTATGCCAGTAAGTATGGTAACAAAATTTCGTGTAGATATGTGAATTTGAAATGAAATTTCGTGTAGGGTGTGTGTAAATTTTTTGAAATGAAATTAACTAATGTTTAGGTTTAACGAGAGGTTTTGTTTTTAGAAAGAAGAAAAATAAAATGAAACTAACTAATAAAAAAATTAAAAAAACATGTGAAAAATGATAAAAGTGGAGAATTTGATAGGGATCTAGTTCTTTAGTTCAATCTTGACCTACATCCTAATTAAGCATCTTTCATGGATTTGTTGTTCTTAAACTTCTCCTAGCAACTATTAATCGTTGGTTAATAATTGACCCGAGTTTTTCCTTAAGTTTTGTTTAATCAAGATACAATCCTTAATTAAACCTAATCACCAAATAGCCTAGGATACGATCTCTAGATTTAATTAGGCAGTAGCATTACGAATTAGGAAAATCGATTAATCAAGGTAACAACCACATACGATGTGTCATTTAACTTAGTTCACATTATCCCTAATAATTACGAATCATTAGTCGTTACACATGAATTTCAACATAACAATTACAGATTACATCAAAATTCTAGGAATGAGTTTGCAAATAAGCAATTCAAAGAATGCATTAAAATCATCTTTTCACAATATACAATGGGTTCATACACAAATAACTGAACAATAATGAAATCTGATTATCCATATACAAAATCCAAATCAATTAACATAAGATAACACAATCAATTTTTAATGAGAGAAAGAAACAACAAAAATGATGAAATACACTTAACCCGGGACGTCGACGTTGATGTCACCTCTGAACTGGCATTGGGATGTCTAGCCCTTTATAGGTATCTCCTGAAAAAATGCTTCAGTCCCCAATAATAACCATACCGAAGACCCTTAGCTACTTTTCTCACTTTGCCTCCTTTTGTTTTTTGCAAGCTCTCTTCTGTTCTATTTCCCTAGCAACTGTTCACTTTGATATGACAAATAAACTAAATTTGGTCATGCCACTTAAAAACCATCTAGCTTTTGTCTACGAAACACAACTCTTGTCTACATTTAACGTAGTTGTTTACATGAAATGCCGACGTTGTCTGCATTATGTAAGACGTCGTCTGCGTGAAACGCAAGCTGCATTCATTACTTTCCTCCTAGACAGCACTGCGTCATTTTGCTTCATAGTTGCTCCTTGCTTCTGCTGTCGTTTGTTGCTTCTTCGCCTGCGTTTTGGTACTTTATCCAGCTAGTGTATCTGAGAGCATGACGGTCCATTAATTAAATTAATACCATGCAAAATCCAAGCAGCCCACATTCTTCTTCTTTGTGTTTCCTTCTTTCTTGTCTTTTAATTTTCTTCTTCTTACTCCATGATGACAAGTAAAAATTAATCTTCGAAAATGGCTAAAATAAAGGTTTTCGACTCACTTTAACTTCTTTGCTTCCGAATTATATTTAAAATCACATATGAGTCAAAGTAAGTATCTTAAGCAATTTCATGTTAATAATGGCTAAGTGTTATGAAATAATTTCATAATCGATTAAGCACCTATCAGTGACTCAAACTTCTAGTAACTCTTTTGTTCATGCAAGTGCATGGACACAAGACTGTAAACACACCTTAAACTACTAGAACTAAACTAATTCGATGCCTCCCCAGTAATGGCGCCAAAAAATTGTATATTGCTAAGTTTTAATCTAATTAAAACCCTCAACTACCGCAAGTGCACTGGTCATGAATTGTAGTAAAAGAGGGGTCGATCCTATAAGGAGGTATGAACTAATCTAATCTTAAGTTCTCTAAGGCTTAGAAAAATTAATAAAAAATAGAACAAAAAAGTAAACACGAGAATGTGATTGTCAAAAAATTAACTCATAAAAATAACGCAAAACGAAATTGAAGTTGAGCAACATAAAAGTTACAATTGAAAATCAACCATGAGAATTAACCAATTGTGAAAGAAGGGATTTATCCTATCATCAATGTTAATTTAGTCACTTATGTGTTAATATGGTGTCAGTTCTATATTATCGAGGGGTGAATAACTCTCTCTCAAGTAATAATTACTAAGCCCTAATTAATAATTCCTAATTAAATCCAATAACCAAAAATGAAATCTCTTAATTAACGATCAACCCATAACCTAATTAGTTCTTAAGTGTTCTAATGAACAACTAGGTACTCACACGGGATCTCTCTATGTACAAATTACCGAGATGATTAATCACATGGTCTATTAAGTCACTTAACACTCATGAATCCAACCTAATCATTTTTATTCAATTTACCCTCTCAATTTATTATCAAAATATGCAAGCATCGCAATTAATCACAACACCCAATCAATCAACACAAAAGATAACTAGATTAACATTGAATTAATTCAAAATTCCTAAAGAAAAGTTAGAACATCATCAACAATCCAAAACCCATAATCATCATTCTTATATTTTCTTAACTTTCAAAGTAAAAAAATACAAAGATGAAAAGAAATGATCACTTGGAAGAGATCAAACAATTCGAAAAAGGCAGCAGCTACAAAGACCCACTTCCTCTCTCCTCCTTTTCCTCTTCTCTCTTCTTCCTTCTCTCTTTTGTAGTCTTCCAAATGTGGCATAATGTAAATCTCCTTTAGGGTCACATCATTATGCCTTATATAGTCTTTGCCATTTAGGATAACCCTAGGGTTTTTTGGGGTCTGAAAAGTACAAAAAGTCCCTTGAAAACTTCAAATTAGAAGGTTGTATGCGCTATCTATAGCACAGGCCATGATCGTGGCCTATAATGCAACGATTGTGGTACATTGTTTCACTTTCTGTCACGATCGTGGCAGATTGGCCAAGATCGTGGCCCTTCATCCATGCTTCTATCACAATCATGGCACAATGGCCACGATCGTAACCTTGGGCTCGGCTTCGAGCTTTCTGCAAATCGTCTCCAATCTTTAATATTTTACCTGAAATACTAGCAAATACATCAAGGCACCTCAAACAGATAAAATTAAAGGTCAATAGGGTTCTCTAACCCACAAAACACTCAAAATACAAATATTTAACTAAATAACAAAATCTTAACCTAAACATGCACTAAACCTTAAATTTACCTGCTAAACACATCCTAAACTTCCCATTAAAACATTATACAATCTACAATTATCAATTAGAATGACTATGTCTACACCATTAACCACTTTCAAATTAGGAAAACCTCTATTGACTAGCCTAAAGACTAAAAAAATCATAATGCATGATCTATATAAATTTTCAGATCACTTGAACATCATCTCAAATTCACTAAGCCAATTACTTATACATCTCTAGGTCCATATTTTGGTAACTTTGCCATTCCAGAGCCCATTTCACCATTTGGTGGATACTGGACTTCAATTGATCAATTTGCTCATATGAATCTAGTGTCATGACAAGTGAATTGTCGTGTCCACCTAGCTTTGAGCCTAAGAAAAATTTTTAAACTAAAGAAAGCTCCACCACTCCAAAGCCCAACAAATAACCTAAACTTCCTAATTATTTTCATGATGCTTAAGATCCTTGCCTTCCAGTTTGTACCGATGTATGAATAGCTCATTTCATTAAAGAAATGGAAAAAATAGAGGATGATATGTCTATTTATGATGATAATAGTGGACCCCGATCTTTCTCTGGACCTCCTTATTAAAAGAATCCATTTGATCTACAGAAACTGTTTGAAGGATGTGTTGACCTTTGTCAAGAATATGTAAAGGGGGTCGATGCTGACTGACTTGCTTTAAGTACTGGACAATTTTGGTTTGATCTTTACGCCATAGAGGTGGATTCTTTCTCAATAATTTGGATAAGGAACTTTTATAATCAGCCACGTATGAGATGAAATCTCTAATGCAATTAACAATTTCAAGGAATTATTGGATTTCCTTTGTGTTGAGATTATCATCAAGAAAATGTAATAATTCATTGGCTATATACGGGCGGGGCTGATAAAATTCATCGTGAAAATTCATATTAAAAAATTCTATTTGAGTTGTTCTTGTATGACTTTTCTTGGCTGAGAGCATGATCTTATATTAACATTTAATTAAAAGGTACCCTCGGTAATTATAATATTGTCCATCTATAATTAGGTCTCACCTAGTAAACATTGTCACTCATTTCTAGGCTGTCTTTTTTTAATGATTAAATCGATATAAGTATTAACTAAATTATTGGTTACATATTAATTTATAATAAATAAATTATAATTAAATAATAAATTTATTTGAATTAATATTTTGTATTCTTATTTAATTATGTTTAAAAAACTTTAATAAATTATAAAATATTTAAAAATCTTTTAATTAGATCACTTTTTTTAAGTTAAATAATATTTTATTTGATCTTTAAATACTTATTCATAACATTTGTAATCATATAGTTAATAACATTTTAATTCTATCATTTCCTCTCAATTTTACTATACGTTTAATATCATTATTATTGATAGTTCTATCACACAAGTAATCGTTTTTTCCTTTCCTACTTAAACTTTATGTCCTAGTTGCCTTCTATGTTTCCTTAAATCACATTTTTGTCAATCAATTTGTTAGTGCTCTAAATTAATGTGTAACTATGGATGAACAATTGATACCAAATAAAAGTATAAGGCACTCTACTATTTAGCTTGCACAACTTTATTTTCACTAACTTATATAAATACTTTTTCTTTTAGATTACAGTTGTTTTGGTATTTCCTTATTATCTTTTTATAAAAGTTCAAACACAATATATTTGTATTAAATTAGCTAATATATATTTAAGAAATTTAGAAATTTTAAAACTATATTAATTTTTATAATTTTAATGATAATTTATGTATTAAATTATATATCTTTTATAATCTAAGATGGAAATGTTAACACATACTAACAAATATTATGTGATATGATAAAACTAATTTTGTATTAAAATTAAATTTTTGCTTATTTTTTAGTGAAAAAAGAATATATTTCTAAAGTAAGTACAGATGATCGTGGACCCAATTGAGCTCAAGCTCGTGTCTAGTTCAAAACAGCGCAATTCAAATTATTTTTTCAGTTAAAAACATAAAAATAACATTGTTGTTGTGCTTATATATGTTACATCGCCAGACCGGCTCGAGCTCAAATGTCAACCTCTTAGTACTGAGAAACGTGGGGCTCATGGAAAATATTATCACAAAACCTTTTTTTCATAGTTTTAACAACATTATCAATCATTCGACTTGTACAATATTATAAAATAAACAGAAAACAAAATTCTAGGCCTGGTAGGAAGCAAAGGTCAGTAGGCACAAGATTACAACTTCTGAGAATTTCAAAGTACAATTCATTATTAGGCTAGTCTAGTAGCCAATGTTGTGAGATCCGTTCCGTTCCGGATGGATCCGGCCGGAACGTTTCGTTCTAGCCAGGATCTAGAACGGAACGGACAACCACTAGTACGGGCCAAAAATACTGGTCGGTACTGGTAGTTTTTGGTTGGTACCGGAACATACCTTTCGGTATCGTAAAGTTGAAAAAGCCTAGGGACTAAATTGTAAATTTTAAAAGTTTTAACCTAAAAATTTTTAACCCCCCGACACTCGGTCTCTCTTCTCTCCCCCCACGTAGTCGATCTCCTCTCCCTCTCATCTCTGTGCCGCGCTGTTCCTCCTCGCCATCTCCGATCGCCTCTGCTCTTCCCACCGTCGTCGTCGGTTGCCTCCTCGTCGATGCTTGCCTCCTCGACGCTCGCTTCCTTCTCCGATTCTCGCTAGCTTCTCTTTGTCATTCCTCCATGCAGACCCGATGCCACCACCACCTGCTCCGATCCTCACCGCCGCACCACAGCACCACGACACCAAAGGGAAGCCACCGGAGACGCAACCGAAGCCACTGGAGACGAGTCGACACCCTGACCCGTGACAAAACCCGAAGACCCGCCAAGAGACCCGAAGTCGGTTTTATAAATTTTTTTTTCTGATTTCTAAAATTTCATGCCATTTGCTTGTTTTTTGTTGTGTTGGATTGGATACTTGGATAGTTGGAATGTTGGATTGTGAAAATGTGAATTTCTAGTGGATTTGGTATTTTGGTTGGATCGGTGTTGGATAGTTGGAGACTTAGATAGTTGGATGGTTTTTTTTGTGATGTTGGCTTGTTGCGTGATTGATCTGGGTTTTGGAATTTTCATGGATGATGCACGGTGTTGGTTGGATGATGCAGGGTGGTGTTGGTTGGAATTTTCTGAAATGTTGAATCTTAAATAAATGTCATTTGTGTTGTTTTGGTTTGCAATTTGGTTTTGATTATATGAAGTTGCAAATTATAAATTAAGGGCATAAATTTATAACATAATGAAACATGTTAACGGTTTACCTTGAAAGTTGACAAGAAAAAAT
>JANIPM010004325.1:0-10261 GCA_027478405.1 Erythroxylum cassinoides | reverse complement strand
CTGCAAACATCACAGAAGGTTGAAGAAGATGGATCACAACGGAAACGCACCGTTCGGCCAGATTCAGGCTGAACCAAGTAATAAAATAAATAATACAATAAATATAGAACAAGATAAAGAGTAAAAATAATAGACAAAATAAGTAATTAAATACACAAATAAAAAAGAATACAAGTACATAAATAGATCAAATAAGATATTAGAAAAAATATTTAATTTAAGTAAAAAAATATTTGGAAGTCAAATAATTAAGAGGCGAGTACGATATATTAAACGATTAAGCTGAATACAAGACATGAATTTCGAAAGAAAATATTTAAAAATTTTATAAAAACGAGAAGGGTATCTTTATAACAAGGGTGTAACAACAAAGGGAAGATTTCAGGAGCTTCAGGTGGGGTAATATATGACGTTTGTACAAAAGAGACTGAACATGGTATAAGTCATAACCTGCAACTTTTTCGTATAAACAAAACCAGTAGAGAATTAGGAAGAAGATCCAATGATTGCTTGAGCGAAAAGCTTCAACTTTGCCAAGAAACAAGCAAAGATTTGGCGTTTGATTTTGCCTCTTGGATGAGGAAGCAAGCTCCAGTTATTGCCTCCGCCACCATATTTGAGTACCCTTTTCCTCGCCTGATCGTAAGCAACAGCTACTGGACTTATCTTCGTCTCCATGGTGCTTGGTGAGCTGAAGCAGACGAGAGCCAAAGATGGAATGTGGTGTTGCCGAGACGAAGAAAATGGGGGTTATATAGACGCTGCTAGTGTATGTCGGCGTTGTGACGTGGAGTTTGTTGATGAGGTCCTTCCTTGGTATTGAAAAAAGTACAGCAAATTTGGTCTCCTGGAGGGGTCTCCTTGTCCTAGGCATTAATTACCGTTCAACCATATACAAACACTGGAGTATAGCAACTTGAACATTTCAAAGGGACTTTCACTTCCAGTTCCAGATCGTCACGCCGACTTCTATGAAAAAGTTTTAAGTTAGTCAATTTTCTTGTTCAATGTATATAGAATCTTTCATCAACATACATAAACTTCTTTTGTTCTGTAAGAAATTTCGCAATAATCTCATATTTTAATTTTTTTTATAGTTTTTAAATTAAAACTACATTATCTTAAATTTCAGGCGAAACATGTGTCATTACACGTAAACCAATAAATTGTTACTCACGTAATAACTCAATTTATTATTAAATTAATGATTTAAAACAATTATAATGAAATATTAGTTTTTTTATTTAATTGTCTCCGTGTGTATGATATTCATACTCTTACGTGTGATACTTATGTTATATGTGTTTTTCTGTTAGTTTAAGAGAATGATTTTTTAAAAAAAATCAAAAATTAAAAATTAAAAATTTAAGTTATTAAAAAAGTTTTATAGCTTTAGTCTTGCAAAGTGGATTGCTTGTACCCCATTGGTATGGCAAAACTAACAGAGAGCCAGGTTCCAGGAGACCACGAAAAGATAACGTTTGCAGAAAAAGTCAACATAAAGTTTCACAGTAATGTGCCAATGACATAAAAAGTCAACTAGATGTATACAGGATCCTCGATTTTTTCATCTGACAACAAAAGATCTGAACCCGTACCAACTTCTTGGAAATTTCAAGGAAGGATGCAATTGGAAATTTCAAGGAAGGATGCAAATATTTTTTTAAGGCTTTTGCCTCATTAAAGCATGTTTAACATATGTGAGAGATGACTTGTTAGGATGTCTTGTCAAATTTAATGTTGGATTATATTAAATTTTATCTATACATTTATACGAGATTTACATAAAATTAAACGACACAAAATTAAAATACTCTAATAAAAATGAAGGATCTTGTTCCTGTCATCATATTCCTAACCCAACATGAGATTTAACAGGCACGTCTGGTATAGGATGATATCACAGGTCTCCATTTATGTATTCGAAAGCATCTGATGTAATGTTCTAAGAATAAACATCTTAGTGCATGATTGGTTTAAACCAGCAACCCCCTTCACTAACAATGTCACAAACATCTTAAGCATCTGATGTTTATTCCGGTGATTTTAAGAAAATAGAAATAATATAGTGTTTTTCCATATTCACCTATCTAACTCTGCTTGTCACTTTGTTTGATTGTATATTCCAACAATCTTAGTATCGGAGCCAGGTTGAGTGTTTTGGGTATTTGGGTTAAACACGTGAGTAGCAAGCTTTGGGGCATTTGGGTTAAAACACTTGAGTAAGAGTACAAAAACAATATGACAACACTTGGCTTCTCTTCTAGTTTCTCTTCCTCGCGACTTCTCTTACCGATTTTCAACGGTGAGAAATATAAATGGTGGGTATCAAGGTAAAAACATTGCTCAGATCTCAAGAGCTATAGGATTTGGTTGAGTATGGATTTGTTGATATTCTAGAGCCTGATCTTGCAATTGAAGAAGAACTTGATGCAGCAGCTAAAGAGCTTGATACACCAATTAAAGAAAGGCTTAAGGAAACAAAAAAGAGAGACACCAAAGCACTCTTCATAATTCAACAATACGTTCATAAAACAAAAATTTCTCAGATTGCAGCAGCAACAACATCACATGAAACATGGTCAATTTTACTGAAGGAATTCAAAGGCGATGGCAGAGTTATGGTGGTAAAACTTCAAACTTTAAGACATGAATTTGAAACTTTTAATATGAAAAATGATGAGTTAATAAATGATTTTTTGTCAAGAACAATGACAATAGTCAGTCAAATGCGGTCTTATGGTGAACAAATTTCAGATGCAAGAATTGTTACAAAAAATATAAATTTAAAAATAGAAAAGAATTAAAAATTAGAAATATTGTGGAAATAAATAAAATTGGATATGAGTTTAATCCAAGTTGAGTAGCCTAAAACTCAAGCTTGACTAGAAAAAAATTGTTAAGTTTTATTATAAAATTTAATTCTATATTGAATCTTTTCATTATTGAAAATTTTAATTAATTAAATCTTTAAACTTTCTTAATCACTTTAAATTAGAACTTTTGATGTGTGCATCCAAATTAGAATATTCTTAAAATTTTAATGAAAGTGCTCAATGATTAATAAAATTAAGAAATTGAATTATAAATTTTTAATAATTAATAGACTAAGATAGAAAAATACATTAAACTATTTTGTGTTTTAATTAAAGAAAATCTATTTTTAAAATAATTGTTATAAATAAGCATATTTATTTATATAGTAAACTTGGTTATAGTTTGTCCGTTAGACTTTTGAGTCCAACGCATGCATTGACCAAGTCAAAGCACATGCACCCACTACTCAATTTCTTGAAATAAGTAAAAGAGACAATTTCGTTTTGAAGATATAACAGAACAATATACATACATACTTAGTATGTTGAAGTAAATAAAAAAAATATGTAAAGTTAAAAATTATTACTAAAAAAAAGGAGCAATAGGTAATTTATTGTTCTAACAAGAGGTTTGGTATTGCTCCTTGTTTTTAGTAACTTTTTTTTTTCAAAAATTCATAGATATCTCATACACACTAAAGATGAAGTATTATCCATTTATAGATGGAATTTCAACCGCCGCTAAGTCTGGAGGGAAATTATAAGCATTACGTTTATGCATAACTTTCATGCCAAGATTAGTAGAGTTAATAATATCAGCCCAGGTATTAATTACACGATCTTGACTATCAACTATGGATTGGTTAAAAATTTAAAATTGAAACCATTTAGGATGAAAGCCACTATATAAAATAATAGATAAAATAAGATAAAAAGTAAAAATAATAGATAAAATAAGTAACTAAATAAACAAATAAAAAAGAGTGCAAGTATCGAACAAGACATTACAAAAAATATTTAATTTAAGTAAGAAAATATTTGGAAGTTAAATAACTAGAAAAGAAGTAATATATATTAAACATTTAGGTTTAATACAAATATTTAAAATACTTATAAAAACGAGAACCGTATCTTTGTACATGATCCTTTATCCGTGTCATAGCTAAGACACGAACATTATTACAAGGAATAACTAAGGGAAGATTTCCTCAGCTTCGGGTGGGTAATATATGACATTGTACAAAAGACACTGACCATGGTATAAGTCATAACCTAAACCAGTAGAGAATTAGGAAGAAGATCCGATGATTGCTTGAGCAAAAAGATTCAACTTTGCCAAGAAACAAGCAAAGATTTGGCGCTTGATTTTGCCTCTTGGATGAGGAAGCAAGCTCCAGTTATTGCCTCTGCCACCATATTTGAGTACCCTTTTCCTCTCCTGATCGTAAGCAGCAGCTACTGGACTTATCTTAGTCTCCATAGTGCTTGGTGAGGTGAAGCAGACGATCAAGTGCCAAAGATGGAATGTGGAGTTTTGTTTGGCACGCGTTAGATGTATTTATAGCGAGACAGCTTCCAACCTCGACGTCCTGAGTTTTGTTTTAAAACCTCAATTTCCTTTTCCGAGTTTCATTTCTGGGTGTATTAAAATATCAACTGTATGGATCTCCTGTTCCAAATCCCAAGGGAAACGGAAGGCAATATCTCGGTAAAGTCGTAACGACTTGAAAAAAGGTGCAGAAAGAAGCAAAGCATCTGTTTGAAACTCTCTGAGCTTTTTCGTCGAACACTTGGTGTGCTCCTCAACATTGTGCGCGCTGATCGCACAGTTGTCCTGCGATTCGCCCAACACACAGCCAGCAATGATCTTCACAGCTACACAACAAATTAATCCCACAAATCCAAAAGATAAACTCACCTCCTCAGCATATGACGGGCAGGCGTCTACAAAAGTGAGGACTCATGAAAGAGAGGAGGACCCTCCTCCTTCATCGCCCAACCCACTGACACTACAAGCCACCTATTGTGCAGCGGTCACTGGGAATACAACACTGATCACAGAGTCAGCTTGGCCAGAAGAAGAAACAATAGAAATTCAAGGAGACATTACGGTAGTACAAGGACAATATGGGATGGGCTTAGAACTATCCAGCACTCTCAGAGGGAACCTTGACAAGAAATGGGAGAAGGCGGTCGTTGTTAGGCAGAAAACTGGGTTTTAATCTACTTCGCACCCGAATGAAATCCCTGTGGAAACCCCACGGTCACATGAAAATAGTAGACTTAGAAAACGAATTTTACCTGATTAACTTCGTCGAGGTTGACGACTACATCAAGGCGCTTACCAATGGACCATGGATTATAGCTAGACATATTTTATCCATGCAGCCTTGGACTCCGGCCTTCCGCCCCTCGACAGGTAAGGTAACACGTGTGGTCGCCTGGGTCAGATTTTCAGAGCTCTCTGTAGCTCGGTACCACCCTGCCATACTCAAGCTTTTGGGAACCTGATCGGAAAAACAATAAAAATTGATGAAAACACACTAAACTCACAAAGAGGAAAATTTGTTCTGGTTGCAATAGAAATAGACCTTAGCTCCCCCCTTAGACCCATCGTAGAAATGGACGGAGAAAGTATAAAAGTGGCTTACGAAGGCTTACCTCAACTATGTTTTACTTGGAGTTTGGTTGGAGATGGAGCAAACAATTGTCCCTCAAAACGTTCATAGCAGAGCGATCCGTGGGAACCCCCACACGAGAAGGTAACGAGTTCCACTGTACCGGACCTGTCGGCTGCCGACCATCCGACGGAGACTTACGGACCTTGGGTCCAAGTTCAGCACCGACCACGTTGACAGCCAAACAGAGCAACGACTCTCGGAAGTGACAGGCGAGACCAAGTTTCTCATGTGGCGTTGAGGGGCTCAAGGTTTAATCTTCTGACAGAGCTAGAGCAGCAAGACCAGGCTAATGAACACTTGCCTCCAGGGGAGGTCACCACACCCGGCACAGCAGCGTCTCCCCAGCGCCCACCCACCGAAGACTGGCTACGAAGACACAGACGTGGGCTAGTTAATAATAGCGCAACAGGACATGCTCATCGTGGACCCACGCCTACAACGGACAAGGCCGAAGAGCCTAAGCAGCCCACAACTCGTCCGAGCCTATCCAGGGCCCACGCGCCAACCTAACCGATCTACTCTACTCATGCGACGTCGTCGTCTAAGCCATCTGAGAATCACCCTTCTCATTCGACGTCGTCGTCTAAGCTAGCCGATGAAGTTCCATCAATCGCTGCTATGGCGTGGTCGAAGCAACCTCAACCAAGCACATCGCAATCTCCATCCCCTCACATGCAGCTGTCGTTATCAATTATCAAACATTAATCGAAGCCTTGCAAGAGGACGAGACCAGCGGGGAACCTAGACAAATAAATCAGGACGAATGCAGGATCATCACCATGCCCTCGTCCACTATTACTAATTCTCTACCTCCTGCCCGTCCTCTAGATTTAGATAATGACATGAATCCTGAAAGAGAGACCAATGTAGTTCCTGACTCTCAATCCATAGATAGCCAGCTGATCCCCTTGACCAACCCTATTAGGGACATGGATATCCTCCCAGTAAACACTCAAGACTCATAGTGTTTACTTCTTTATAGTGATCATCCATGTCAATATTCATTTGGAACTGCCAAGGGGTTGGAGGGAAATCCTTCAAGTCGATCCTGAAGAATTATATTAGGATTCACAATCCAATTATCATAGTGCTAGTCGAACCAAAAATCAGTAGAGATCGAGCAAGAAGGATTATTCGGAGATTGGGTTTTGAGCAATCGTTCAGGGTAGAAGCTTCAGGATTTTCCGGAGGTATCTGACTATTATGGAAAGACAATATCACAGTCCGTATTCTAATAGCTTATCGGCAATTCGTGTATACTAATATTGATTGGGGACAGTATAATTTTGACTTTACGGCGATTTATGCTAGTCCTAATCCTTACATTTAGCACTTTCTATGGAATAATCTCCAGAAAATTGCTAGAATCACCGCTAGACCGTGGATTGTAGGAGGCAACTTCAATGCCAAACTTGACAATAACGATAAAAGAGGGGGTTCCAGATTTCAACCTATAGTAAACAATCAATTTCGAGATTGTGTTCATCATTGTCTTCTTCATGATCTAGGATATTCTGGACCTAAATTCACTTGGCGAAGAGGACAGATACTAGCCAGATTAGATCGAGTTCCCTGCTCGAACTCATGGCACTCCACTTTCAAGAACACTTCGGTTCAGCACCTCCCTTTCCTAAAATTCGATCATCGCCCGCTCCTGGTGAACATTCAAAGCAAAATTAATTTGCATCCTACCAAGAGACCATTCCGATTCCAGGCAGCTTGGTTGACACATGAAGGTTTTGATCAGATTGTCGAACAGAAGTGGCTGACAAATACTAATGCCTTAAGCAACACTTTATCCAATCTGTCCAATTCCTTACAGGAATGGAATTCTTGCACTTTTAGGAATATATTTCATAGGAAGAAATAGGTCATGGCTCGACTGCAAAGAATCCAAAGAACTTTGGAAGACCACGACTCGCAACCCCTTCGGGATTTAAAAGATTACCTCAGATCTAAGTTGAAACAGGTACTGTACCAGGAAAAGCCTTTTTGGCACCAACGCTCAAGATGTCAATGGCTAAGTCAGGGTGATCGGAATACGAAGTATTATCAAACCATCACCACAAATCGACAGCGAAACACAAGGATTACTACCCTCAAAGATGAACAGGTTAACACGAGATCGGACACGGAGAACATTAAAACGGATGGCGAAGAATTTTCTTGAAAATCTTTATAAACAAGATAGTCATGCTTCAAGAAATTCCCAACTAACTGGCTCTTTCCCTCCCCTCTCATCTTGGGCTGTAACAGACATGCAACATTCTCCCAACCCAGAGGAAATTAAGAATGCCTTTTTTGATATGGCTCCACACAAGGCACCAGGTCTGGACAGATTTACCGCTTTATTTTATCAATCTCAATGGCACACTGTCAATCCGTCCCAGACTTCGTTTATTCAAAGAATATTTCGACATGAAGTCTGGGAATCTGAGCTTAATCGTACCATAATGGTATTTATCCCAAAGATGCCCATGCCCACGTCGATAACGCAATTCAGGCCTATAGTGCTTTGTTCCGTGCTTTACAAAACCATAACCAAGATCATTGTTACTTGTTTAAAACCTCATTTAAACGATCTTGTTGAGCTGACTCAATGCAGATTCGTACCAGGACAATAGATTACTAGCAATATCATCATAGTCCAAGAAGTGATCCACTCTATAAAAAACAAATCCGAAAAAAAAAAGGCATCATTGCGATAAAGGTAGATTTAGAGAAAGCTTATGATAGATTTTCCTGGGACTTCATCTTAGATACTCTTATTAATATATCTTAGACTCTTTGACTAATTTGATCATGAAGTGCCTTTTCTCAGTTTCTATGCAAGTAAATTGGCATAGGGAGCTAAGTGACTCATTCTCTCCCACCAAAGGTATTCGACAAGGCGACCTGCTATCGCCTTATCTTTTCGTTTTGTGTATGGAAAGATTGGGTCACTTAATTAACGATTCTGTCTCTAACGGACGATGGAAGCCGATCAAATTAAGCAGAGGCGGACCGCCTTTATCTCACTTATTCTTTGCCGATGACCTTATTCTATTCGCAGAAGCTGACATTGAACAGGTGAAAGAAATATGAGAAATGTTAAGTACCTTTTGTACAGCTTTTGGTCAACGGGTCAGTCAAGACAAGTCTTGGTGCTTTTACTCTAGGAATATTCCGACCACTCAGGCACATTACTTAAGCGAGGCCTTGGGCTTCAGACATACTAACAATTTAGGATGATACCTCGGAGTGCCTCTTTTACACGAGCGAGTTAGTAAAAGAACCTACCAGTATATTTTAGATAAGGTTCAATAAAGACTTTCGAGGAGGACGACAAATCTTTTATCGCTCGCAGGCAGAATCACATTGACTCAGTCTGTCATTGCAGCGCTCCACACCTACATGATGCAAACGGTCTGCCTGTCGCGTCAGCTTTGTGATGCTTTGGAGAAAATCATATGACAGTTCCTGTAAGGCGCGACACCCGACAACAAGAAGACAAGCTTGGTCAATTGGGACACAGTGTGCCTACCTAAAGACTTGGGGGGACTTGGCATTCACAAAATAAGGGAAACCAATGATGCCTTACGTGCGAAGCTAGGATGGTCAATGGTTTCTAAGCCAAATGCGTTATGAGTTCAAATTCTCTCAGCTAAGTATAATTTTAATGCTAACAATTTTCCCCTTTTCTTTGATACAACAAGAGGTTCGATGATTTGGAGGAGTATCAAAGCAACTTGGCATCACGTTCTGCAAGGCATGAGATGGATGATCTGTGATGGCTCTAGAATGAGATTCTGGCTCGATCCGTGGGTTGAAGATTGGGGACCTCTTATCTCTCATGCAGTGGCCCCAATATCACCAAACATTACTGAACATCGGGTTCATCAATTTACAGACACAGCTAGTAACTGGAATTGGGAAGCCTTTCAACACTTGCTCCCGTCTTCGATCTGCATGGCTATAGTAGGTATCCTTCCGCTAAAGCACTATTTAGGGTCGGATAAGATTATTTGGGGCCGAATGGATAACGGACAATTCACAACTACGTCAGCTTACTCCATGATCTTGAACCACGAAGAAGTTTCACTCAACGCAACCTGGAGGTCTATATGGCAGTGGCAGGGCTCGCAACGAATCCGAGTATTTCTTTGGCTCCTCTTGCCTGATAAACTTCTCACGAAACAACAGCGGGTGTACAGAAAATTCACTTCGGATGCTATTTGCTACCACTGTCACTTCGAGGAATCCTTTCTTCATGTAGTGCAAGACTGCCCCAAAGCCCGCAACTTATGGAATAAGTTCCCCACTCAGGTTATCTCGACAGAGTTTTTTACAATGAACAACAACGAGTGGCTCATAAACAATCTTCACACACACCGATTGATAGGGGGATTCGACTGGGCTATTATCTTTGACATAGCGTGCTGATTTCTCTAATCCTGGCGTAACAGGGCACTCTTCGATGAGCACTTTTCCTGGCCGACTTCACCAGATCATCAGGTTATAGAATATGTTAATCACATTCAACTGGTGGCAGATTGGCAACAACGAACTCAACTAGGTAATTGCATTCGACGGGATCAACCCATATGTTGGAGTAAACCTCCTCAGGGTTGGGTGAAATTAAATACAGATGGAGCCAGTAAAAACTCACGCCTGTCAGCCATAGCAGGTAAATTGCTATGAGACAGTTCAGGCGCTTGGTTGGGAGGATTCGCTCAGAACATTGGTTAGTGTTCTATGACAACAGCTGAACTTTGGGGAGTGCTT
>JANIPM010004208.1:0-10268 GCA_027478405.1 Erythroxylum cassinoides | reverse complement strand
GTAGCTAGACTTTTGGATAGCTTTATAAGCATATTGAACATTGAGCATCAAATGTATTTTGTAACTTGTGTTAAGGCGTTGATGAAATGTCGATATGTAATTAAAGCTATGTATGAACTTCATTTTGACTTAGAAATGAATTGAGGATTGAAAAAGTTCCCTTGTGTATGTGCTTATTTATTTTGTGGTG
Organism: Erythroxylum cassinoides; assembly: GCA_027478405.1. Lineage (NCBI taxonomy): Eukaryota > Viridiplantae > Streptophyta > Magnoliopsida > Malpighiales > Erythroxylaceae > Erythroxylum > Erythroxylum cassinoides. Next base: position 10,078 of record JANIPM010004208.1, on the reverse strand, counting down.
TGCAATTCATATTTCAAGCTTTCATAGGGGTGAAAATGGTGTATTGACTTTAGGGGGAAAACTGGGTTAAATTAGGCTATATTAGACAAAGTGGTCTTTTTGAACGTTGTAGTTATCCTCTTATCTTTTTAACGGTATAAAGTTTGTAAATTTTGGGTATCGGAGTTGAGAGATATGGCCATTATAACTGATGATGTTGTATGGGAGATATGAACATGACAACTATGGTAAATGATGAGAGTTTGTGTATTTTATGAGTTATTTGAGTTGAGATTTGGGACTTAAACACATTCAAATTGGTAATTGAATGTTTGAGGAGTGTTATTGGACTAGAAGGATTGAATTTAGGAAGATTATGAGTGTATATGATGTTAGAATGGATGTAGGAACTATTGGAAAGGCTTTGGAGGACCTTCTTGGGTGACAAAGGACCCCCTGCCTCTCCAATGTCCGTTAAACGGACCTTCTTAGGTGAAAATGGCTTTTAAGCCAGTCTATGTCCGTTTAACGGACATGCATGTCTGTTTAACGGACATGCATGTCTGTTTAACGGACATTCTCGGGACAGCTGCAGTAAATCGTGAATTTGACTACTTTAGAGGCCGAATCTCGCTTAGAGGTCTACATGAAAGTTGTAGATATCGAAGTCCTCTTTCAAATGGGCTAAAAAAACGAAATCAATAAGATATTTGTGGCGAAAGTTATGGCAATCGCGCCAAGACATGTACAATTTGGGTAAGGACATAAACATATTAGATTCTTTTGTCATAACTTCTTCATCCAACTTCCAAATTAAGTGATTCTTAAAGCATTGGATTTCTAACGCATTTTTTTACCTTTTCACAAAAATTGATAGCTTTTGGAGTGGATTCAAAAAGATTGATGGAAAGGAAGTGAGGGTTCATAGAAATAACCCTACAAGGAAACCCGCTCACGCTTTTTGACTCCGAATAGTTAGGCTCGGGGAACGAAGTCCAACATCTTGGGCTTCGAGAATAGGGCCCAACATATAGCATCTTGTATTGCTCGTATATTTTAACAACATATGAAATTGGTCATTTTCATATTTTAAAAAAATCACAATTAGTGTATCCATGGTGTTAAACCTATAGTCTTTTATTTTCTTTCTATGAAGAGGTTATAAGAAGCTTCATTGAATTTGAATCAATAAATATTTCTAAATGCATAGCTCTTGTCCTCATAGTTACTTTATTTGATTAAGTAGCTTAAGGACTTGCTAGAACATATTTATACATACAAGTAAAGGACTCTTCTTTGAGGAGTTTGTCTTTAATAAAGGATTTAAAGGACCTTCATAGACCTAAGGCTCGTGATATTAGGATTTGTTCTTTGAACCAGGGATCCAAAGGAGCCTCCTAGACTTATGTCCTAAGGATTTGATCATCAAACTGGGATGTTAAAAGACCTTTATAGACCTAAGGCTCATTGTCTTATAATTTGTTCTTCAATCAGTGGAGCTAAAGGACCCTCTTAGAACTAAAGCCCATGGTTTTATGGTTTGTTCTTTAAACCAAGGAACTAAAGGACCCTCTTGGACCTAAGGTTCATGGTCTTAGGATTTATAGAAAGTAATATGTTTAAACCGAAAAGTAAAACTTTGTTAAAATTTTCAATGATAATTAAATAATTCAAGGTATATGCCTTTTCATTGTATATTTTCTCAAGTATATGTCACTAATAAGTGCTTAATTGTTCATATTTTTAAGTTTATATTTGGTATATTTCACCTATTTATTTGATGGTTTTATTGTTTTCGATACTTAATTCGTTCATTTTGTGTTTTTAGGTTGTAATTCACTTATTTAGAGCAAAGGGAACAAATTGAGACAAGTTTTGGTGATTTGGACTTATTTTAACCAACTTATAAAGATGTTGGAAAAGTACATGAGCATAAACACGGCCATACTGTTGCCTATGTACTTCAATATTGACATTTGTCATGCAAAATAAGTAGTTAAAAGTTTTAGAGAGTTACACGGCCGTCAAAATGCCCATGTTAGAGACCAACATAGCTATGTTGATGTTTATGTTTATATTTTAAGCTTATGGATTTGAGGGTTTCATAAGTTTAAAGTATATGACCACTATCACACCACCTAGAAAGCAAAATATCAAATTGTAAAAGGCAAAATTAAAAGGAAAAGTGAAGAAGAGGCCCGAGAAATACAATTTGACGATCTAGGATGGTAGAAAGAATGACGATTAAGTAGCGAGACATATTCAGAGTAGATTTTCATCGATCTAAAGTGAATTTCATGGAGATTAAAAGTCATCATGTTTCTTTTAGTTTTCTATTTTTCCTTTACTTTTGATTTTATGTATTTTATGATTAGGAACTATACTCTTTGGGTACCTGGATAAGATAAACCTTAGGATGGATAGTGTAGTGACTTTAACTTAATTTAATTTATTCTTTGTTTTTACTGAGATTTAGTTGTGTGCTCTTATTTATTCTTGAATTAATAATGTCGGTATGTTAATTCATGTGTGATTTTATATAATTGATATTTACAAATCTTTTTATGAATAGATCTAGCATAATTAAAAGGAGATGCATGAAAAATAGAGACAGATAAATGTAAATCTTTTAGATTAAGGTCAAACCTAATAGTGAAATTCATAAATTGATTAATGCAAATATAAGTGTTTTAATCAAAAAAATTTAATTAATCAACCAATGATTGAGTGTTAATAGTCTTGAGAAAGATAGTAGCATAATTGAGGAATTTCTATGGTTCTATGAACTTTAAATTAAATTTATGTGTAAAGCCATAATTGCTTGAGAAGTCCAAAGGAAGATTTGAATTCCAAGCACCAATATCTTTTTTTATTGTTTATGAGTTTAATCTTCATTCAAGTTAATCAATTGTATTGAATTATTTTAGCTTATAATTTTAATTTTGAATTTGATTAATCATCATCACCATAATTTATTAGACTAGATGATAGAGAGACAACTAGTAATAATAATTCTAGTCCTCATAAGATCGACTTGTACTTGCTAAACCTACACCCATACTATGTGCTTGTGGTAAAACATAAATCAATTCATAACACTAAGTTTTTGGTGTCATTGTCAAGGATTGTAATATTACAAAAACCTTATTTTTTAATATAGTCATTTTTAAATAGTTTTTCTTTTCTTTTTATATTTATTTTTCTTTGTAGCTCTCTTTATTGATTTTATGTTTGTGGCTTATTTTTAGGATTTGGGTATTCATTATTATAGCTTCTAAACACAATGAATAGATGTAGAGGAGGCTGATATTAGAAAAGAGAAAGAAATAAAGAGGGGGACCCAAATAAGAAGGTTATCAAGGAATTATTGACAGTAGATTTAAGTACGGAGGTCTCACACTTTCCATATAGAATAATGTTAGAGTTAATTGAAGAGCCGTAGAGTTTTATTATTCCTCTTTATATCGGCAGTTTGTTATGAAAAAGCATATTGGTGGATTTACTTGGTTTTATTAATTTGATACAACTTGTACTTATTATACTGTAGCATGCAACCTATTTACAAACTAATAAACCCTTACTAGGAAATATGGTGGAAGTAAGCCATTGATTATAGATTTAGGTTGAGTGAAAAAATTGTTGAGAAGTCCTGTTAAAAGACTCATAAAGAAGCATTAGTTGGTAGGCAATCCAATAATTAGGTGTTTTTGTTTCAATTGAGTAGTTTTTAAGATTTTCATTAGTAGTTTAGTTATTATGTAGTTTGAATTTTAATTTTATTAATTGAATTGAGATTTAATTGAGTTCCCCAGGTTGTGAAGACAACATCACCTTGATGCATTAAAGTAGAAAAGATTTCACCGACACTAGATGGATGTTAACTAAAAATCTTTTAATATCAAGGGAGTATCCATTATCCTCATCTGCTCCCATTATTTTTCATAATTTTCATTTTAAAAAAATGTTTTTATATTAAAGAAAATTTACGACTTAATTTTAAGGGAGGGACTCAGTAGTCGCTTGTCAATTTTATTACAATTAGCCTAATAATGAATAAGTAAGGATTTTTTTTAAAAAGGACGTTGATTAAGATGAATCATTATGAGTTTGGTTGTGATTAGGATTTGATTTGTTTAGGCAAATAGTAATGAATTTTGATGGTTACGTTGATTTCAATTTAGTTCATTAATTTCGAGAGTGGATACTTGATTTGCATTATGATAATTTGTGTATAATTTGTACATACATTGAGTTAAATGTGACTTCTTTTTAAACATCTTCATTACCTCACATATAATATAAACAAAGGAAAAATAGTAATATGTGAATAATTGAGCATTAATAATTTTACTATGTTGACTTTGTACTAATATAAAGGTTGAATTTAAAAGTGGTGCTAGTAGCTATTTAAGATAATGACCTAGTTCATTAATCAAGGATATTTATAATAAGGTGTTTACTCTCACATCAAAAGGTTAGATGACTTTTCAAACAAGCTTTTAAATGCTCTTATATTGTTTAAATTTAGTGTTTTATTAATAAGGGTATGAAAAATGTTTAAAGGTCCAAGCATTTTTTACTATGTTCACTTGATGCATTAAGTGGAATGGTGTGAATTAAGTTGAAATTTAAAGAATTGTAGAGTAAACTGAATCGATTTATAATTTGATGCAAGCAACTAAGTGAATAAAAATTCAATTAACTTTATAATTGAATCAATAATAAACAATCTTGATGCATTTCTTCGATGTGTTTAATGATTTTTCAAAGTTGATTCTTATTGAGTTGAGAGTAATGAAATTGATTTACTTAAGCTTAAGCAAATGCTTAAGTGTGGAGGATTTTGATAAGTGCTTAATTATTCAAATTATTAGATTTATATTTAGTATAGTTCATGTATTTATTTGATTTTTATATTATTTTTAGTATTTAATTTGTTCATATTGTATTTTTAGGTTGTTATTCACTTAGTTGAAGCAAAAGGAATGAATCGAGATAAGTTTGGGGTGATTTGAAACTATTCTGACTAAAGTGATTTGAAGTCATTTTGACCAAGTTATGAAGATACTGGAAAAGTACATAGGTATTAACACGCCTATATTAATGCCTATGTACTTTGATATGGCCATGATTTATATAAAATACGTGGTTTAAAATTTTTAAAGTTACATTGCCATCGACATTCCTGTGTTAGAGACCAACACACCCATATTAATGCTTGTGTTCACATTTTAAGCTTATGCTTGCTCTAAATTTGAGGTTTTGTGATTTTTGAAGTATGTAGCCATCAACACGCTTGTTTTGATGCTCATGTACCATCCAGAAACTTAATTTTATAAAAGCAAGATAAAGAGAAAAAGTAAAGAGGAGGCTCAAGAAACATAGTTAAATGATTTAGGATGGTAGAAAGAATGAAGAACAAGCAAAGAGATATGTTTGGAGTGGATTTTCTTTGATATAAAGTGGATTTCATGAAGATTAACATGGATTTCATCATGTTTCTTTTACTTTTTTGTTTTCCATTTAGTTTTGATGTTATGTTTGAACTAAATTTTTTAGGTATTTAGATAAGATAAACCCGGAGATGGATAGTTCAGTGAATTCAATTTAATTTAATTTATTCTTTTATTTTATTGAGATTCAATTATGTGTTATTTATTTTTAAATTACTATTGTCGATATGAAAATTCATGTGTTATTTTATAAAATTGATATTGAGAGAAATCCTTTATATGAATAAATCTATTATAATTGGAAGGAGTTGCAAGTAAATCTAGAGATAAGTCGACATAAATCTTCTAGATTAAAATCAAACCTAATAATGAAATTCAATATGCAAAATCTGAGAAAATAGCACACGAATTTTATATTATACTAAATATTCAAGAATTAATACATGAAATTTTAATGAATTTGAAAGAAATTGTATTAAGAAGTAATTTGTATGGAATTTATGACGTGCCGATTTGTTTCAAAGGTCCTAATATGTAACATCTCAAGATATCATCTTACCATGTTTTGTGGAAATTATTGATAATACACAACATATAGCTAGCCTAACAAAACCACTTAAATTCAAGGGATTTTAATTGGAAAGACATTTCAATTAAATAGCCTACGATTAGGTGTTAACAACCTTAAGAAGATATTAGCATAATTGAAGAATTGCATGAGAAGTCTTAGGAATTTAAATTCTTGGTATTACTATCTTCTTTTGTTGTTTCTTGGTTTAATATTTATTCTAGTAAATCAATTGTGTTGAACCGTTTTAGTTTATAATTTTAATTTTGAATTTGATTAATGATCATCACCATAATTTGTTAGACTAGATAATACAGAGACAATTATACTAGTAATTCTAGTCCTTGAAGGATTGACTCATACTTGCCAATGCTATTTACACTTACACACTGTACTCTTGTGGTAAAACATAAATCAATTAATATCACTTGTTCTGGCGAACACAAGGGATCTTTGCAACATCCATGTGTTCCAGTATAACTTTTACCCTTACTACATATTTAATTGATTACTTTTATGGTGGATGGTCATTTTCTCCATATACATCTTTAGGCAGAGATCTCCTAGGTAAGTCTTTATTTATTTATCCTTTGTTTTGGGTTTGTGCCTATATTCATCATTTTTCCAAAGTTGCCTTAACTCTTTGATTGAGTAGGTTGTCAATTATATTATTGATTGACCTAGAGCGTGTTAGTCAATATTTAATATCACAAGTGCACAACATAACTGTAGCTAGTATCGGTAAGTATGAGTCGATCCCACAAAGACTAAGAATACTAGTATCTTCTACCCTTCCCCTATTATCTAGCCTAAGGATTGATTTTAAATTTTTTAATGGAAAGAAGCTAAAATTGAAACAAATAAAATAAATTTAAAACATTAACACAAAGATAATGGAATTCACTTAGAAGACTTCAGAAATGAGTATCTAGGCTCGAATCCCCCTAAAACCTTAATGGATTAATCTTTTATCATGCAATTGTTTACTAATTAATTGGACCATGGAGACTCTTATGGTGTGCTAGTAGCTAACCTTGAGTATACTGGAAACTAATAATAAGGTCTCAAATAACATTACTCAGGTTAAATCTTATAAGATTGTGTTACTGATTTATGAGTCCCTCTATTAAGTTTGACCCTAATCTAGAGGATTTATGTCATCCTATCTTTAGGGTTACAATCAACTCCTTATAATTACGGTAGATCTATTCACATTAGGATTTCTTAATCTCCACTTATGAAATTAGATTATAAATAAAACACGTAATCAAATCACAATAATCAATTAAACCAATTGCATTAATAAAGGAATCAAATCATATCAAAGTATATATATAAGGTTTACCTAACCTAAATACTAAGTGGATGTTTAGTTTCACATTATCAAATAAGAAATCAAATATAAGTTAAAAGAAAAACGAAATGAAAACAATGGGTTCATAATTCTAAACCTCCCTAATTGTCCTATATCAAATGTTCTTACGATGTAGAAGCTTAATCTTATATTCTAATGGATTTTTTGATGATTTCTTCATGTTTCCCGATTCTATGGACCAAAATCGTCCCTTTTGGATGTTCTTCATGCCTAGAAATTGCCTCCCCAAAGTCTCCTCCTTTCTTCCACCCACGAACCGTCACTTTTATATTGAATTCTAGGTTTTTGAGTTATACATTGTCATGCACATTCGTGCACATGAACATGCATAATTGAAAATCATCGGATATCTCGAAAGTGTACAGGGGTGCAAGCATTTCTTCCATATTGTTATTTTCCTATTCTAGCTCCATTTTTGCCTAAATTTTTCTCCTTTACATTCATGAAGGCAATTATTACCTGTAAACACACTTGAAGTGAATTAAGTACCAAATATATGATAAAAGTATAAAATATCAAGCAAAATGCATCAAATATGTGTGGTAAAATATAGTCAAATATCCATCTATCAGTTTTGCATATTTAGCAATCTTTAGTCTCATAACCTATATCTCTATAGAAATGACAATATAAGTTATTATCCCTCTTTGAAGAATCCATAGACATTCTTTTTGATCTCTTTGTTAAATCACTATTAAGGATGTACTCTATCATCCTATTCATTGATGTGTTAAATGTGGGAATTCTCACCTCAATCTTTCTTTTCGAATCACTTTAGGGCTATTCTACTCAGAGTTTCTCCTTTTCAACTTCATCAACTAAATGAGTCCATCCAGCTTTCTTTTATACTCTAGTTAGTTTTAGCGAGAAAGCTCTATAAGGATTAATTTTTGCTCTATATATTATAGCTCTATATATACTTCTAAGATTGAATTGAATTTCTTCAAATCTACATGACCTTTTCTTTTACATCAAGCTCTATAAAGGATGGTTTGCCCTTAATTTATTAGTTAAGGCTATAACTATAATTAATATCCCTACATCTAAGTTAGGAATTTGAGGGGCCTTTAAGTTGAAGCATTAAAAGTAATATTTAAGGCTCTCATTTGATCTTTAGATAATAGGAATCAAGTTAGTTAAATCTCCTAGCATGCGCTTATTGCTTATAAAATGTGAAATAAACTTAAAAATAAATTGTTAAAATGTAGATATATGAAGGAAACGTGTAAGCTTTGAAACCATAATCTTGTAACTTCTGTTAATATGAAGGAGAAAGCTTTATATTCTATTGCATCTATTGCATTATGCAAGTCCATAAGCTCCTTGTATATGTGAATATGATTAATAAGATCTTACATACCACCATAAGTATAAAGGATTAACATTTTGAACCTATTTAATAGTTTTTATGCTAAAATTATCAACTTGGCCATTTAAGTGTCAATGTTTTAGTTCCTTTCTTAAGGTAACCTCTTTTAAGGTTTGCAATTTTAGATGACCAAATTACAAGGGAGTTAATATCGCACTTTTAAGGGGTAGTTGTAAGGTGTAAGCTTATTGGCTTTCTTACATTAACAGTTTAACTAGTTATTATAGCATACTAGTTTATGAAGAGCATAACACCTATGGGATCATTAGAAAATTTATGTCTTTAAGTGTCCATTATCATTCATCGGTCAAAAGTGCTTAGAGTAGGTAGATAATTACTTGAATATGAATGATTGAGAATTTCACCCATAGCATTGTGAAGACAACAGTGACTTTGGTTGCTAAGTTTAAAGTGGAAAAGTTCAATCAATTTAAGAATTTTATACTATAGCAATAAAAAGTGAAGAACTTCTTAGAGCAACATGGTACATTGAAGGTGTTGTGGGAAAATAAGCTATATGATATTGATGAGATTAATTGTGAAGAGCTATATATGTGAGCAGTTAAAAGCATACGACTTTGTTTGGTAGATAAATTTATGTACCAGTTCATTGTGATTTCATCTCTTGTGGAGATTTTGATTATTGTGGAGATATGATAATCAAAATCTCCCACAAATAAGTTATATTTGAAGCAACAACTATATAGGTTGAAGATGCATAGATAGATAAATTTGGAATAATATATCAATGCGTTTAATCAAATAGTCAATGATTTGCTAAGGCTTGAGGTGACTATTACACACAAGGACAAAGTAATGATCCTACCTGTTTCATAACCTCTTTTATATGAACATATTGTTACTATGCTCATATTGAGTGAAGATATAACTAGTTTAAAGGATATCTCCATCGGGTTTTTAGTTCACAACTAATAGAGACTCAATACTAATGAAAGTTCTTAAGAAGAATTATTACTTTTAAGGAAAAAATGGGACCATAGGAATGACTAGAATAAGGATAGCTCCTCTAAAAAGAGTTCTAAATTTAAATTTAAAGGTGGAAAGATAGTTCAATGTTATAAATATGAGCAAACATGACATATTCGGAGGACTATGTTGGACCCCGAACTTTCTCAGATTTGTGAACTATAATTTGACATTAAACGAGAAAATTAAGGTGACTTAGTCATGTGTATAAGAAGAGAAAATTTATGAATTTGAACGATTATGTTGAAGGGTTGATGTGAACAATGCTAGTTGAACAAATTAAGATGATATTTTGAGGTTAGTACTTGAAATGAGTGTTTTTGAGTTTAATGAAATTGATGTGAGGT